>SZWC01003394.1:37589-49771 GCA_023375785.1 Penium margaritaceum
GGAGGGAGGGAGGGAGGGAGGGAGGGAGAGAGAGAGGCTGACCTTTCCAGCAAAAGAGGATGGCTCACGGTAGTTGTGGCTGTGCAGCTGAAACCCTGGCCACTCCTCCAAACCTAGAGACGACACCCATGGTGGCACATGGGCAGGGAAAGAATAGAAAATAGAAAATAGAAAATAGAAGCATGAGCAAAAAACGAGACAGTTTTCAGCACAGGATCTATGAGGTTCCATAGTGGGAGGATGCAGAAGAAAGGCCGAGACCGCTGGCTAGTGGCAGGCTGGACCACAGTCAGTCCAGGCGAAGGCCTCCAAAGGGGGAGAGCGTGTGAGCAGGGGTGCGACTGCCCCACCGTGAAGACAGGCGGTGCAACTCGCAACGGCGTGACGCACACGCCAATCGTTTCAGACACAGCAACACGCTTGCCACAGAGCTGCGTCGAAGCAGAGGCAACAGGATGGAGAGGGAAGGAGGGTGGTGGTGCTGGTGGAGGTGTCCGAGCAGCGGCAGAAGCAGCAGCAGCAGCAGCAGGAGGAGGAGGACAGCAATGACGACGACGACAACGATGGCGACAGCGGCGGCGGCGACGGCGGAGGCGGCGACGGCGACGGCGACGGCGGCGGCGGCGACGGCGACGGCGGCGGCGGCGGCAGCGACGACGACGACGGCGGTGGCGGCAGCGACGACGACGACAGCGGCGGCGGCGGCGGCGGCGGCAACGACGACGACGACAACCGCAGCAGCGCCGCCGACGACGACGAGGAGGAGGATGAGGTCAGCAAAAACACCCGTACCAGGAATATGTGCGATGCGCGGCCGAGAGTAATGGCCGTTGCACACAACCACTGCATCAAACACCTGGGACTCCGTCAACGTGTCCTTGTCGCCGTCCGTCCCCGCAGACCCCTCGTCTGATGGCGGCAGCGTTGCCGCCGCAGACACTGCATCTCTGCACTCGCTCCGAGACAAAGCCACTTGCGCTTCTGCCACAGTCGCAACATCCAAAGGAGCCAGAGGAGGAGGTGCGTGAGAGGACGGATGAGACGTGGCGCTGCCGTCCGACGCACTGCTGCTTCTGTCGCAGCTGCTGGAGTCCCTGCGTCGTTGCACCCACGACACACGCATGCGCGGCCTCCACCGACCAACCGTGGCCTCACCGCCGCCTCCGGAAACGGCCTCCTCCCGAGCCTCCTGCTTGCCCTGCTGCCGGGTCCCCTCGGCCTCGTGGACTCCGGAGCCCCCTTGCTGGTCCTGCACTGTCGCGAGCAGCCAACCAGCGACGCCGTCCGCGTGCGCTTGCCTCCCGCCCTCGCCCTCGTGCACACCGTTGGCCACCACCCAGGCGCCCGTCGGAGGCGCGGCCGCAGCGTCGATGGTGTCCACTGTGGTGCCCTTTCTGACAATGCTGCTGCTGCTCGTGCCCGTGCTCTCCTCGTCCTGAGACGCTGCTGCTGCTGCTGCTTCTGCTGCTACTGCTACTGCTACTGCCTCCGCCGCCACCTTGGACTCCCCCACAGCCCTCACGTCCACCACCTTGGCTCCGAAGCGGATGCAGTCCACAAGCCCATAGTGCTGCGAGAATCGCTCCAAGTACCGCAGCACCTCCGTGTGTCTCGGAAACCGCCGACTGTCTGCCAGCATCTCGTCTGAATAGACACCAGCAGCGCCAGCGGCACCAGCAGCAGCGCTAGTAGCAGCAGCGGCTACAGCAGCAGCACCACCACCACCACCACCACCACCAGCACCAGCACCAGTAGCAGCTGCAGCAGCCCCTGGAGCATAAGTCGGGTCCTCCCCAGGCAAAGGGTAGGAGAAGGGGAAGTCTGTGAATCCCATCACTTCCCTCGGCAAGTTGGTTCTGAGGGAAGCGTACATGCTGCCATGCACCTCCCTCCTCCCTTCCCTTGTGCCTAAGGGATCATCCTCGGTCGTAGAGTCGTACCTCCACACTCCACCTACACCCCTCTCCCCTTGCTCAAAGACTGTCACGCGGTGTCCCTCGCGCCGGAGTTCCCTCGCAGCCACCAATCCCGCAGCGCCCGCGCCAATCACTGCAACTTCCAAGGCGGCCGGCGGCAGCTTCGTGGAAGGTGGGGAGGAAGGTTCACATTGGGCGTCCACCAGCGCGCCGGCCCGGGGCGCCATGTGCCCAACTGCCGCGGAAGCTTCGTGGATCTTGCCCGAACTGCACGAGTGGCGGGCACTGAGGGGGTTGGCAGCAGTTTCCGAAAGGACGACTCTGCTCTTGCCTCTGCGCCTGCCTTTGGCTTTGTCGTTTTCCAGCCGTCCAAATGCCGTAGGTCGCAATGAACAATCTCGCGACTGCGAGATCGACGGCTGAAATCGCGCGCCTAGCCCGTCATGCCCGCAGCGGGCGACGAAGAAGAGACGGAGGTAAACAGCTGAGCGCGGCGGGGGCACGGGGGCCACCGAGGAGGGGCGAGGTGGCGCAGACAGACGGAGGACGCAGGCGCGGGAGAGGCAGGAGGGAGGCATGGGGGCACCACCCTGCGGGCAGGGTCGGATGGGACTGCAGCCGCCGCGGCCGAGTGCGAGAGCACGGGGCTGCCACCTGCGACCAAAATCACACGGATCAAGTTCCTTCAGCTACGGCAGACGGGAGATCACAAGGTTCGAGTGGAGGCGGTGCAGTCGATGTCAGAGTTGCCAGTGGCATTGCGAGGCATGGGGTTGGGAAAAGAGCAGGTGCACAACGGCAGGAAGAGCTGCAGCAGCAGCAGCAGCTGGTGGGAGGTGGGGAGCGCCCTCCACGGAGGAAGCAGGGAGCACACGCTGACGTCAGGAGACCTGATGACGTGTGTTAATGACGTACGCCAAAGTGCTCCTGCGTGGTCGCGGCACCGCAACAGTGCATGTGGACATTTGCGAAGTGATCTCGACTGTGGTGAGCTCCTCATCTTGTACAATTTAATCTTGACCCCTGGTGTCAACAGACTCAGGCTTGGGGGTTACCTCAGCACCAAAAGTCGCCAGGGATTGAACCCAGGTCAGTGGATTTTACCTCCCTAGCGCAAGGAATTGGGAAAACAAATTATGTTAAAAACAAGGGCGAATATATCCTAGATGCAGCGTATGCACCACGCACCCACCCCCAAAGTCGAGCAAAAATCTTGATGAAAGCAGGTGCCTGTTTCGAAACCGGATGTCTAAGCGAGGTCGAGGACGCGTTTTAATATCTGGTTTATGCCGCATTCAGATCGCATCTATATCGACGACTGATACCATTGTAATCGACTAGCCTACATGCCGATCAATAAGCAGGTTCAAGTGAAAAGCATATTGATGCGGGTGCGGGCCCGTATCATTGTGTATGTGTCGTCAAATTTAATGGTTATCGAAACAGCGCAGAGAGGAATGTCGCACGTGAACGGATAAAACCCAGCCACTGTGGATCCCATTTCTTACTTCGCTTCGTATCAGTTGGTTTAACAATGACATTCTGACATTGTTTTCGACAAGTTGATGCCAATCCAGTTTTGTATAGAGCACGGTTCATTCGTCTAGTATCCTTCTGAATTTCTTGTGGTTCTTCGAGCTTTAAGTGCTGGTTCTAAGAGAATTTATAGACATCCACCTGCGCACATAGCAGTCAAACAGACAATGTGACTATTTGCCTGGAGCTGAGAACCTTCTTTACGACTATTTGGCTAGACGCTAATGAAAAGAACCTATACCTTTTAGCAAGGTGGCAACCACCGTGGTCAGGAGTCGTCAAGGATAGACATTCGATATAATGGCGCTTCCAAACATGGGGTTTCCGCTTCACAAGGACCTACTTGAGCATCGAGGATAAACGACAAAAGGCGGTCGTGACCTCGCGTCGAACGTGGGGTCAAAACAGGCACCTCTAGTAAAATTATCCTAACAACAATATTTTAGTGAATATTTAATTACCATGAAAATTTAGAACTCATAAAGAAACCAAATGGGGTAGAGGAAGGCATATTTATGATACTTTATACATGTTTTGGCCTTTTCTCGAGTTGATTAGTGTAGACGGAATGAAACGGAAAATATCAAAAAACCAATATAGTAAATAAAACGAGGAATGAGCTTCTTCTTTGGAGGGGAAAAGGTGTGTGCACTCTATTTTTCCTGAAGGTGAAGAAGGGTGAAACAAATCACCTTCCGTGAAGAGTGATAACGAAGGGATATAAGTGGTCCAGAGATGTAATAAATGGATTCCGATGGCTGACCTGGTAAAGGGCACGATGGAAACAAGTGTGACGATAGGTGAGATCGCGAAGGAAACAACGTTCGGACAAGCTCATCATGGACGATAGAGACATATTCCTCCCTTCTCTATGCTTGAAAATAATACGTATGTGCACCTGGAAAAAAATAGAAGAGGATTATGTCTCTATTGTGAAGGTCTAGAGGTACTTGAGTGAGCCTTCAACATAAGAAAGACCATGGAAAGGTCTTACCACTGCACTTCTCTTCCTACTTTGATTCGTAAGAAGGGTGACTTCTACGCGAAGGAAGAATCTGTGTGAAAGCCTTGATGAGCGCGAGGTTGACAATGGTCATTAAGTGTGCAAGGACTTGAGGTGAGGTGTTTAAACCAATAAAGACATGGTGATGATCGATGAAAACTACAATCGGAGCTTTATGTTGTATTACGTGAGGACATGTTCACAGTTAAGATGCAGATGAAGGGAGGGACCGAGGTCAAATACTCTAGAGACTACTATCTGGCCAGCCAAGTGGTAGAACACTCCACGACATGACAAACCAAAACTTGGCTATTTGAGAAGGCCCACTAAGTCTAACATCATGAATTATGGCGGATAAGAGATGGAATGCGAAAGAAAAGTACCACAACAAGTCGTGCAGGCCCATGAAAAGGGCAAGTCATATGTAACATCAAATCCAACTCATTGTCCTTTAGTTGAGAAGGAGTGCAACCCCCTGAACTTCAGAGGTCTCCAAGGGTGGCGTCCCCCTCGTGGAGAAGCCTATGTTGAGTAGGTGCATGGTCGAATGGTGTGACAATTAAAATTAACAATTAACAATTAAAACTCAATCGGTTGTAAGCCACAGGTTTCTGTACAAATTCATTATGGAGGAGACGGAGGATAGGCATTTTCATGATGCAAGCCAAAAACTATCTAAAATTGTCCCTGGTCCTCATACGTTGATGCTCATAAGAGCTCCATCCGAAGAAGCAAGGCATAGCGAGGCTCGCACCATGTGACACGAGTGTTGCATCCTACTCTTTGTGCCAAATCAATGGTGTGCAAATGATGGGATATTCTCACTTGAACATTCCTGCCTGACCGACGGCTGACAGTCTTATGTGACGAGAATTGTAAGTAAATTTATAAATGAAAGGTAAGAGATTGAATACAAATTGTGGAAACTCTTAAGCTCATGTATACAAATGAAAAAACAAAAGTGATGTGTGGTTGGGGCCTTAAGTTCTTAAGTAGCACAACTCGAGGGTTTTGAGAAGCCCCACCAACAACTCAGACTGATTTGAGTACATCAAAGCGCTTCCGTAGGAAAGCCTAACACCATGGAGGTGTTGATTGCTTGGTGTAAAATGATTAGAATGTTATGCAATTTGTCAACCATTTTGGAAGGGAGCTTAGGGTTTAAAGGAGTAATAAAGATTATGCTGACACGGTGGAGAAAAGATCTAGAAGCCACTATGCGGTAGTCTACTGGGATAATTCTACAATTTTCCCACATTCTTGCAACAATACGATCAACCTGTGTCGATTCTAACAATCATAGCCAGTCCGACCCTATTATGCATTTCCAATAAGTCATCTCCAATAGGCCCACTTGTTGCTGTGTTTCTCCTAGTTTCATTCATTTATTGCCAAGTCGTCCCCATTGCAGAGGCGACCTAGAAGTACTTGAAAAATGGAGGCAACCTGACAACATGTTATTCTACATGGGAGTGACATGGCGATGATCTTCACATTAAGGACAAGCTAACAATGGAACACTTGGAATGTTGACGACTTGGGTTCTAGACAGGGCTACACACGTAAAAACAAAGTCTAGGGATTTATGTAAATGAAGTATGTAACCCCTCACTCCCTTTTAGTCGTGACGTACCAGTCCACTAGGTAGCGATGGCTAGTATAAGCTCTAATAGAAATCGATCAGATAATCGGCATCTCTTAGATTTTCTTGGGGTCCCTAATTAGTTTGGGCTACGGCGTTACCCCGCCAAATGACGGGATACCTGTCATTTCCGAATCTAAAGCATTTATGCACGCCTTCAATCATGTCACCCATACCCTAATAACTTATGATTACAGTCTTTTAGTTTGTCTTTCTTCTTTTGTGATCCGTTATCTTGTTTAGAAACACCAGATTCAAACTATTATTTGATTCGTTCAAATTCATACCACGAGTTTGAAAGAAAAAAGATTCTTTTTTTTCTTCATACAATGCAAATTCGACCCTTACTTTCAATGAAATGTTAAGGTCACTCTCTTTGTGACTATAAATTTTTATCTTTGTTGTTGCAACTGGCAATAACGGAGGTGCACCCCAGCAGAACAGTGGGATAGCAGGGCAGCCGGGGTATAGGATCAATACTAATATTGGATTTTGTTTCTTTCAGTACTTCTAGTCAAGTGTTCCATTATTGAGTTCACATTTCTGGTAAAGGGAATGTTGTAGGTAAAATCTTGAATTTCATTCAACAAAGATTTCTGATGTTTGAATTTGACGACGAAGGCGTTCGACCTCGGGTGACGCCGGTGACCAGTTGTCACCGTTTACCCGGATTTTGTGGGGCCGCCATCACTTTACTACTTCTCCTTCAATCTTCGTATCAGGACAAACCCTGGCTGTTAAATGGATCTGTGATTGGAGCCCACGTGCGTAGTGCAAGAGTTTGATTTGAACGTGCAAATTAGCACGTTGCCACCCAGTGGGAACTGAAGCCGAGATCCTTTAGGACACTACAGGCGGATAAAGTAACAATTCACATCATTTCATGGTACACGCAATTTCCATCTGTTACTCCGGCCACAAACTTCCTCACACTATGGAGCGCTTTCTCCAAAATTTCTCGCCCGAGGAACGTGCCCGTTGCCTCTTGAATGCTGTCCGCCAAGGTCTGCCTTCACCATGGAGGCCCGTTCGTGTCCTCACGATGGATGAAACTGTGGCACCACAGGTTGCATGCGCGGGCTTCATGACCACATACGGCGAGGACATGGCAACCATCGCATCGCCACTGAATTTCCCCGATGGGGTTTCACTGGTCCTATGCGCTCCGATGAATTCCATTAAGAATTTTATGGACGACAGCATTGGATGCTCTAGCGATCATGAAGCAGTAGGAACTTTGCGTGCGCATTGATTAGAAATTTGCAGCCGAGAAGTAGCGTGCAGCCGAAGGAAGGCGTGCTGCCAAAGTGCACACTGACAAGGATGTCCCCGCATCCACGCCGACCACCATACGCTGTCCAACCTACATTGACAAGTGAAAGGCGAAGCTCGTGGAGGAGGACCAGAAACGTGTGCCACCAGTCATCCGCCTCTATAGTGGTTCACTTCGTATTAACGAACCAACCGTGCTCTCGACAAGGGATACAAGAGAAAGCGACATTGTATCAGTTCCCAGCAGCAATTGTAGCAGTGCAGGTGATAGTGACAACAGCAGTGGTGACAGCAAGAGCTTTTAAGCCCTCGATGGTTACACGTACATGGAGTGCATGGCGCTCCAGGTCTCGCACAAAACGACATCAATTGACAGTGGAAACAACAACTTAGTGGCAAGCGGAAGGGGCCCGTGTTGTAAATGGTTTGGATCTAGTCATTTCTGAACCATGTACAATGCCATCAAGTGCAAAAACATGCCTACTCAGCGGTGCAAAATTTACAGAAAGAATTCCGTACCTGGGAGGGCACTTGCGTCTACGATCGCCTTGCAGTGTCGACAGTCATCGGCTGGTTTGAGCCGGGAACCCTCACCGTGAAGCTATAGTACGAGGACGCAGTTGTGGCCAAGCCACGGACCACACCAGTTTCTCCACTATGGACGAACAGGAAGCGGAAGCATGGGTCGGGTGGCAAGAAGGCATGGATTGCCTGCCGTCCAGATGTCTTCGCAGAGATAAAGAAAGTGTTGACAGATGCCTGTGCGACGGGTACCTCCTTGAACAGCATAACTATTTGGAACGAGATCCACGTCTTAATTGGTTGCACGACGTGTTGATGACCCTTGGATCGCATGCTTTTGGCCGTCCATGGGTTCGTAGATTTGTGTGGCGGGAGATGGGATGGTCATAGCCCTGTGGCACCATAGCGGCACGGAAGCTGCACAATAATTGGAAGGAATGTATCCTCACCTTCCATCAGTGAGCAGCCATCATGCTGTCCCTATACAAGATGAAACTGTTTTTCTTTCTTGAGGAAGATCACACGGGCATTAATCTCATGCCTACTACCGACCATACATATGCACCCATCAATAGCCACGACGTTGGCATCGTGGGTCTTGAAGACAAGCACCAAATTATGGCACTAGTCATGTGCTCGATGACTAGAGAGATGCTCCCTGTCCAGGTCATCTTTAACGGAAAATCCAAGAGAAGCCTGTTGCATGGCACGAACGCGCGCAAGATGCAGGACATAGGCGCATAGTTGACATTCACGCCCAACCACGGGGCTAACGGAGAAACGACGCGCGGCTGGGTTTTGCATGTGCCGGGAACTCGGTTTGAAGGTTGGTGATGCGGACATGCTCATTGTTTTGGATGCATGACATCCGTACGCTCATGCATCTTTCCAAGAGTAATTGTCTACAATATTTTCATACATCCACACCTGCTACATCCCACCTGGTTGCACTTCTAAGGCGCAGCCATGTGACGTTGGGATCATGCACCCCCTCAAAAACAAGTTTGAAGAGTTGTATGCTGCATGGGACAACGAGCACACACACAAAGGCCTGTCCACAAATGTGGGCATGGATTTCCCGAAAGAAGAGGCCTGCGGCTGGTTCTATTCAACGTGGGAGTACCTCCGTTTTTAGGAGATCGTTAAGAAAACATGGACAAAGGCAAACTTTCCACGTGTTTTTACACCAGGATTCTAGTATGAGACAGCTCCCCTTGCTGGGAAGCTTCAGTTTGCCGTAGATGAGGTAAACGAGGAGGACATGGTGGTGTAGCTGTATCACTGCTTTGCAGTCACTGCCCATATTTTTGTTGACTCTTTCATTATGTCATGCCTATGTGATCAAGTGCCCCTTCCGCAAAATTGCTTTCACTGCTTTGTTGGAAGTCGCAATTGCCATGATCCTTGACTTTTTTCAAGACCATGCCCCAGAATGATGAATTAATTTATAGAACCCAGATCCTGAATGCAAAGTATGTTTTAAGAATAAAAAATATTTATTCAGGTGGTACTTCACTAATTTTTCTAAAAAACATCGTTCAACCAAGTAGGCACACAAAATAACTATAATCAGAGTCCAAGCACCAAAGGGCAATTCATAAGCTGAAGAAAAAAATACAAATAATTTTGAAACACTAGAACCAACACCCCATTTCTCTTTCAACAGCATCATCATCAGCAATTCAAGTGGTTTAAATTGTTAGGAACAATCACATTTGATGAAATATAGACGTACAGGAGTAATGTATCAGTAAAACTAACATCCAATCTAATGAAATCAACAGCTATGCTATGCCATAAGTCACTAGCAACTTATGCATCACAAGTAAACCTACACATGAAGCCACTCTCCAAGCTAACCAAAGGGGTCTTTGACAACAAATGATTACGCAAATTGTTGTACCCAATAAAATCTATAAGATAGGCAAAAAACCAAACCCGCCACTTCTCATTCTTCACCCTTGGTTCCACTACATCTAGATACACAACAACCAAAAACAGTTAGGACAAGTAATTCAAGGGATTTTGTAGAAGCAACCACTGAATCCCCATCTACATGATTATAACCCGTGGTTAAGGTACTCCTGGAGGCGAGGGTTAGTGGTTGTGGGTACCACATAACCCATAAAACTTGATCCCAGTGGGTACCTAAACCGTTGTGAGCTGTGTCACATTGGGCACAAGTGTTTGACCGAAAGCCCATGCACGAAAGGGGAGGAACCCCTCATAGGTGCAGCATAAGCTCCCTCACCTCCAAGGCAGTCAAAGCCATGAAACAAAGGACAGTGCATCATTGGGCGAGCAACATTGTGCATAAGCTGGTTAGAGGAGTAGTTGGAGAGCGATCAAGACACGCATCTTGTGTGCCCTCTATTGCCCGAATTTTTGCACATACAAACACAGAAAATATCAAGCACAAAAACATGAACCCAAAACGTTGTAGATGATTTATTAATGAAATAACACACATGCCTTAGTGGAAAAGGCATGGAACCTCATAGCAAAATATCCTGCATACATAAACTGAAAATGTGAAGGTGGACTCCTAAAATTGGTGAATACATAATGAAACTATTGTTTGCAGTGAAAAATCTGGCAACAATTATTGAGAGGATGAGCCATTGATAGTGAAATAATAAATCAGAAGGGTATCTCATTCTGTTCGATAAGTGGTGGAGGGGTTACCACTCGTCTGGGGGATGGATTGAAATTCAATTGGATAAGTGGTGGTGGAATTACTACCCATCTGGGCTATGGATTGAAAATCCGTTGGATAAGTGGTGGTGGGGTAACCACCCCTCTAGGGGATGGATTGAAATTTTGCACAGCTAAGCTAGAAGAGTGGATGGATTGAAATTCTTACAGATAAGTGAGGACGAACAAGGACATGTATCCATCCTTATTCACTTGTGAAAACATAGCTTCCCATATTACAGTCCTTGCAACTTGATACTTAATTTATTGAGTATGAAGAAATAAGAAACTTGAAATCCGACTCATCAGTCTTGTGATTGTTTGTCCAAGTTATCATTGCTCTAGTATTCACAAGCATCTGATTGTCTTATCCCATATATGAGGAAAGTTTCTCTGTTGTATGTTTACCGTCGGGATGTTCCTCAAAGCCTGCATTCCAATTAGAGTTGTGGTAAGTTTGTTGTAAAACCTCTTTAATGGAATTTCTCTTGTCACTACGTATGAAAAGAGATTGACTGCAAACGTGGTGCTCAACATTGTGACTGCATGGTCAGCACCATTTCTCTTATGGAGGGTGCAAAGCAACGTCTTTGCATCTACTTGGTTTGCTCATCTCTCTGTTGGCCTACGGATGGAAATTTGTAAGTAGCTTGATCCAACCTCCATCCCAATGATGGAGGAGACTCCACGATGTTGAACATTGATAACTAGAAAAGTGCCATGTTGTGCCCTTGATTCTCTTGATTGTAGACACTGGCATGAATTATGCCTTCTATGTACAACGGTCAATCATGATGAGTATTGCTTCCAGCCACTCTGGTGATGAGATAAAATCCGTTACAAACTCCTTGGAAGTGTTCGACCATATTTTGA
The DNA here is from genome assembly GCA_023375785.1 of Penium margaritaceum. NCBI lineage: Eukaryota > Viridiplantae > Streptophyta > Zygnematophyceae > Desmidiales > Peniaceae > Penium > Penium margaritaceum. The sequence continues at coordinate 49,048 of SZWC01003394.1, forward strand.
TTTACAAAGATAGAGGTCAAAGAAAACTTGGGGACTGTTGCTCTTCTATGCCCCATGGCCACTGCTATGGGTTGACGGACAGGTTGGGCATGCACTGCTCCCTTGGAGTAAGTCCCCCAAACCTTGTTCGTGGTGCAAGTCCAAGCGAGACACCAGAAGTGTAGCGCAACGGATAGCATGTTGGACTTAGGGACAACAGGTCCTGCGATCGAGCCTTGATGTGCGCAGGAGGTTTTTTGACCTTCTAGCACAGGGGAAGTTTCTTAGACATTTCTCCATGCATGAGGAGAGTGCGCCACTTGGCGGTCAGTGGATGCGCCAATTGGCGGACTGGTGAGGTGGTTTGGAGTGACCACCCCAAAAGTGTCACTGCCCACACACCTTAGAAGCCAGGCCTAGGACTATATGTACCAGGCTCATTCCTCATTCTAATTACACAATCTGGCCTTAGATGCTCCTCACAGAGTTGTCCAACTAAGGAACAGTATAAAGAAGACACTGGTTGGTCTAAGCCCCAGGAGTTAGTCTTTGACTAGCACCTCGCGCGAAAGTGACCAAGTGTTAAGTGGACACAGTTGCTAGCAAGTGATTGCCTAGGAACTGCTCAGTGTGGAACCGTGATCCTGAGGGTGATATCTTCTCCTAGCTGAAATGCTAGGAGCGGACGGCAGGTGCTATTGTGTCGGCCCTGTTTTCTAGTCCGTTTGCCTCAGGCCGGTTGACA
>SZWC01003394.1:52609-67762 GCA_023375785.1 Penium margaritaceum
GAGGCGGAGTACATTGCACTCTCCGAAGTTTGCAAGGAAACACAGTGGCTTCGCAGTTTGCTTGATGAGATCAAGGCACCACAAGAGGAGGCAACGGTCATCCGCATCGACAACCAAAGTGCCATGGCTATGGCAGAGGACGACATGATCTCCCGGCGTACAAAGCACATCGATATTCGGTACCACTACTCACGTGACCTTATCGCCAAGGGTGTCGTGGAACTGGAGCACGTCGCAACCAAGAAAATGCTTGCGGACTTCTTGACAAAGCCGCTAGACAGCGACTTGCATGTTGCAGGTGCTCGAGGAGTCGGCATGGTGGATGCAAGAGATGAGAACTAAAGACCAAGAAAACTGACATGCACAAACACAACCTAGAGCTACAGGTTCATGCCGAAGAAAACTACCACAGCAGGTGGCCTACGGTGCAAGGGAGAGATTGTTGTTCTTCTATGCCCCATGGCCACTGCTATGGGTTGACGGACAGGTTGGGCATGCACTGCTCCCTTGGAGTAAGTCCCCCAAACCTTGTTCGTGGTGCAAGTCCAAGCGAGACACCAGAAGTGTAGCGCAACGGATAGCATGTTGGACTTAGGGACAACAGGTCCTGCGATCGAGCCTTGATGTGCGCAGGAGGTTTTTTGACCTTCTAGCACAGGGGAAGTTTCTTAGACATTTCTCCATGCATGAGGAGAGTGCGCCACTTGGCGGTCAGTGGATGCGCCAATTGGCGGACTGGTGAGGTGGTTTGGAGTGACCACCCCAAAAGTGTCACTGCCCACACACCTTAGAAGCCAGGCCTAGGACTATATGTACCAGGCTCATTCCTCATTCTAATTACACAATCTGGCCTTAGATGCTCCTCACAGAGTTGTCCAACTAAGGAACAGTATAAAGAAGACACTGGTTGGTCTAAGCCCCAGGAGTTAGTCTTTGACTAGCACCTCGCGCGAAAGTGACCAAGTGTTAAGTGGACACAGTTGCTAGCAAGTGATTGCCTAGGAACTGCTCAGTGTGGAACCGTGATCCTGAGGGTGATATCTTCTCCTAGCTGAAATGCTAGGAGCGGACGGCAGGTGCTATTGTGTCGGCCCTGTTTTCTAGTCCGTTTGCCTCAGGCCGGTTGACAGGGACATGGTTCATCTTCACATGTACAAATGATACAAATTTCATGCCTTGCATTTGTTGTGACATAGGTTTGTACCTTGTCCTTCCGCAAACACTTTGACAGTCTCTTATCTTTCCCCCCTTCACAAAGAGATTGGTCTCATGGTAACCCCTCAACGATCGTCTTTCATAGCTTGTATATTGGTAACGTGACGACTTGAAAAGTGAATCATGATCACTAAAACGATTTGGGAACTTTTTTTTAGCCTCCATGTAGCCATGTGTGACGAGTTGCTCCCAATGCGTGTTTAGTTTTTTGTTATCAATGTTAATCACGACCACCAGGAAACGTCATGGACTACACATGTCTGTCAAAAATTTTGCTTTATGTTGGTGCTTGATTTCATGGTCCAAAATCAAATAAACACTATTGGTTTGTTAGTTCATTAACACTATCATTTGAGTTTGATAGTAGCAGAGATCACGCTGGGTCTTGAGAAAGTTGAAGGTATGGTGGTTGGTGCTTAAGACACGTTTGCATTCTATATCACATGAATATTTCTTGATAGCATCCATGAATGGCGATGTGTCATGCACGTAACCTTGGAGTTGCAGAAATTTCATTGTATTTGCGCGTCTTGTTCTACAATGTGGATATCTTATAGGAAAACAACTCTAATTACATGTTAGGATGCATCTCTTTCCATGAACTAGTTCATTTTTGCTTTTATTAAACATATGATTGGCACCAAGTTCACATAATTTATTGAAAATATGAATGCCCCATTATTGTTGTATCCCCAATTCCTCTCATTGTTGTTCTGATTTAAGTGGGGTAGATGCACTAAGACTTAGGCGTGGTTCTTAAAAAATTGACGGTTGTAGTTGTAAAATACCAAAAGGACTTGTACATCCCTGACATATGTCGGCGCTCGTAGGTCATAAAGAGCTATGGTTGTTAACATGTATTGTGACGTGTTCATTGTCCATGACATAACACAAAACCCAAATTGAAGGATGGAAGAATCACATTGTTTAAAATTCCCCCCTTTGTTGAACTTGGAGAAGCTCCCACAAATCTTCATTGTGTTCCACCGAATTGGACCATAGCGTTATTAAGGTATACGACAACATGACATCACAAAACGACCAAAATATGTCATTCAACCTGGCGATAGATGTCATGGAAATTTTCTGAATCTGAATACACCAAGGATGAACTTGAAGTTCCCAAAGCGGGTGTAGAATGCCGTCCCCTTACTTTTTTAATCGAATGTATCGATCCATTCATAATCCCTCCATAGGTAAAATTCATTGCGCATTTTGTACCACGGTGTTGATCAAAACATTCATTAGCAGGCTGGATAATGTAGGGGTTCTTGGCAGTGCACAAACATCCCTATCTCGCCTTCATGTCTTTCTTTTAAAATGTTCTGATACAACATACAATAATGTTGATGAGTGAAAAAATATCTTCAAACATGTACCTAGCCAACGATTCAGCTTTATTTCTCCTCAATTGATAGTCCCTTTGGTTTTCCTTCATATTCGTCATCTAAGTCAGTTTTTCATGGTCTGCTAAAGAGGTAGTTGGCGAGGTATTTTGTCAAGAAATGCCCTTGTGAAGTCCTCCACAAGTGGGGTGAAATTGTAACACATTGCTACAGCCATTATCATGGCTGTTCTGGATGTCATTGATAAGGATCATGGATTAGATGCCGTAATCTCACCCCACTTGTTTGGTTCCACGTAGAATATCCAAGCCCTTCATCCACGTCTCAAGTTCCTCTTAGTACATGAAAGGATATCGATTTCCTTTTGTTATGATACAACTATCATAACTTGTATTGGCTGTTTCCTCTAGGATCCTCTGATGGGAATCTCAAAACCATCCTTTTTGTTTTTGATCACTCGATCCGCAAGGAATGTTGCTTTGTGTCATTAATGAAGACGTGGCATGAGCCGCGGGTACATTTGGAGCCTTCTTGCCGAAAAACATATTTTTTGTCGCTCATTAGGCAAACATTGCGGAGTGGCACAGTGTATAGCTCATCGGATTTGAAGCAAATGACTTTGAAAAATCAAAAGATAAGTTTTTAGCCATCAACGGTTGTTTTCCCTCAAATACTCCTGGCTCGTTCTACAAGATCAAATTGAGTCATTATGAAGGAAATTGGCAAAAACTCCTTTGACAAGTAGCGATGGTGGTATGTGCGTAAACTGAGTTATAACTTTGTTTATATCTTCATCGTATCACCAGATTTTAACATTCGTCCCATTCAAACTTCACGAAATTAGGAGCCATTAGGTGGGCAATCGTTCGGCAGAGATCTTATACTTGGATAAGATAGGAAATCCTGCCATCTACCAATTATTGACTCCTCTGACTTGTTCCAGCACTCCCTTGTGTCCTCTTGCTCTTGTTTGGGGGGTATTGTGCAAAACATGTCCAGGTTACATACCAAAAAAATTGGCCACACAAGATTTGAGTACATTAACGAGTAAAGGAAGTAAAAAATGACCTATCAATATCACTTACCGTACTAGTATCTAAAAGGTGCTTTCATTATTTTTTTCCATAATGTTTTGGCTTTGTCCTAATTTAAGTGGCATATTTTTGTCCTTCTCCCGAATTCAGGTCACAGGCGTATTTGTTAATTTGTCCCTATGCTCCGTTTTGTGTGTGGGACACATGCGATGCATGATGACAAGTCCGCGAGGTAACGCGCGATCAACTCCGACAACAGCGTACACGCACACGTCATGGTCAAGCAATTGCTGAGCGGATCACAGAAAAGACAGCCGACAATATTTCTTAATCAGCACAACAGTTCGAAAAAAAATAGAGTGAAGCAAGAATGTCAAAGAAATCCTCCTCAAACCTGTTAACAATGGGGTTGCAGAGAAAAGTGACCATGTCACTTGCTGCCTCCTGCTGATACTCTTGCTTCAGAATTTTATCAAAGCCTGGAGCTGTCCACGCACGCTTCACGAGCTCTGGTCGGTTGTACAGTCCAAGCCATGCATCGAGCAGCCATCATGCAGCTGCCTCCTTCACCGTCTTCATGCCCAAGTCCACCCTCGAGTGTTCGAGAAGTGTCTCCGCCATGAACTTGGAGTATGACTCCTTCAGCTTGTCCTTTAGCGGCTTTTGCAGCCCCACGTCACATGGCTGCACCTTGCTGGTACAGCCGCCCGGAATGTAGACAAGCTTGGCCCATGCGTAGTGCTCGTTGACCCATGCTTGGAAAGAACCCAATGCATGCGGCTTCCATGCATCTAGGATGACGAGCACGTAGGCCTTCCCGTACTCCTTGTCATGCACTGCGCACTTCACGGCGTACCATGGGTCAAGCACGTTCGCAAACCAATCTTTGGTGGTGTCCGTGTTGGCCCACCGGTTCGGCGTATGGGTGTACTACCACCCATAACGTTGCTGAGCCTTCTCGGCGTTGACGTCATCAGGGTGGCAACGGTTGGTGCTCCCCGCCCAAATTACTTGGCATGGCAGCATCTCGCCTGCCATGGTTGTGGCGAGCACCGTCGTGATGCTGCACTTATCGTCACGGCCGAAGACTGGAACATGCTTGGATCTGAGGGGTGCGTACGTTGCGTCAGGGCTGGGTATGAGCTGTACGCCCGTGTGGTCCGCGTTGACCACAAACGGCACGTCGATCTTGTACAGGCTGTAGTAGACGGCTGCACGTGTGAACAATTGTTCAAAACGCGTAGCCCAATCGGTGGGGATGCGTTGGGGTGCTGAGGTGGCTCGGCGCCAACGCCAGTTGAGTTCACGTCAAATGAACTTGCGGTAGAACGAGGTTGAGTATAGCCTCTCAAAATGTTTGCTGTCCACCTCAGCCATGCCTGAGTCCTTCGTCAGCCGAAGCATGGTCTCGCGGATGACAGTAGCGTTGAGCGAAGCGCCAGCAGTGCGCATGCGGGTCAGCTCCGCCTTGATGTTCTCCTTCAGCTCGGGCACAGCAGCGAAGTAGTCGGACCTGCCACGTCCGCCGTGCATGCGCTTCTTCTTTCCTTCTGCCTCACCGGAGTCTTGGGGCTAAGGCGCATGATCCGCTCGAAGCGGTCATGCATCTCCCTTGGCTTGTCCAGGCGGTACCAGCGCTTGATTGTAGTGTCGCTGAGCTCGTCGTACACACAGTAACCATCAGGCTGACGGTGGCTGGTACGAAGATGATGTAGGGCTGCCGCGTACGTAGCATGACGCTTGTCCACCACAGCCGCATGGATGATGCGGATGTGGCCCTCGGCAAACCAGTCGTGGTACACCCGCTTCGGTTTCGGCGATGGTGCAGATGGTTTCATAGCAGGTGCTTCTGTAGGCTCCTCGTCAATGTCTGTCTCCATGTCTTCGTCACCATCGCCAAAGTCAAGGACGATGGGTTCCTCTTGACTGGGAGCGGCCGTCACAGGAGATGCAGACGGCGGCATAGGCACATTCGCGAAGTGGTGTACGTCGATGACCCGAGGGGGGCGACCCACCCTGCGCTTCGGTGTCTTGGGCTTGACGGGACGTGCCTTGCTCTCAGCAGCCATGCACTGAAGGTGCGCTTCGTAGTCCTCGGTGTCGATGGGCTGGAAGTAGGAAGTGATCTTGCCAGCCATGGTGGGTTTTCGGTAAACGGTTAGTCAAGGAAAGTGGGGCGTGACGGTTGGTTCATGAGAGGAATGACAAGTACCTGCAGGGGTGCAGCCTATTAGACAGTATGGAAAGAGGGTAGTGACGCGCCGCAAGGCAGCCCACGCAACGCCGTCGGTGCATGCGCAACGTCGCTGTCAAGCGCGGGCAATTTCAAACTCCAAACCTTGAACTTCGAACTTCGTTTGATACGCGGACAGACAGGGTCGAGCTAGACCCCTGACCAAAAAAACATTATGTCCTTGTGTCGAACGGAACTTCACTAAAATGTCCTTGTACCTAATTCACCTACGTCCACAACTATTTGTCTTCATATTTTTCACTTTTTTAGTCAACCTTTTAGGTACTATTACGGTATTTTTGCTAAGCATGTTATGGTTACATCTATTTGTTCTACATTATTATTTGAATGGTGACTTTGTTTTGTGATTGTGAAAATATTTTGACATTGCCAACATTCACTCTTGGCTTTAGGATGTGGGTATCCCTTATATAGTTGTTTCCAACTCCAAATTACATTTATTGTGAGGAAAGCTAAACACCATATTGTAATGGAACTACTTTAAGGTGTTGTGAAACAATATTATCTATTTTTTAAAATCAAATTATACAACAAATAGAACAAGGATGGCTTACAAATTTGGGAGCCTTTGTGAGGCATAGAATGGGGCAGACATTGTCTGCTTAGTGTTTAGACATGAAAACGTTAGGGGAGAGGAGAGAGACTGAATGCGATCGAGTTGAAGTTGGAGAAGTTAGGAAATATTAGCGAGGAAAAACAAACATGTGTGGAGCCTAAGTAACGTTGTATGCTCAAGACACAGAGACAAGCACCGGTGTTACTGATCATGGAGGGGTTTCACATAAACCTCCCTTTTTTTCTCGAAGAGGTCAACAGAATTTATCAATGTGACCAAACAACCACAAATCTGTACCCGGTGTTCTTGATCAAGCATCGTGTCATGGAACACATATGCAAAGCTACCACAACTCTCGCACAATCGACGGGTCTCACTGTATCAAAGTCGACAATGTTTAACATGACAACATAAGTAAGTGGACGAGGGTGAGGCACATTGACTTGGCCCCCACACGATGGCTCTTGCCAACGATTCCTCTCCTGAGGTCACACACACGAAGCAATATCAACTAAATCTTCAATCTAGCCATAGTTCTGGCACAGTTGACGTATCTCACTTTAAATCAATCTCTAGAACGTTTAAGATGAAAGCATAAGAAAGTGGACGAGGGTGAGGCTCAATGACTTGGCTCCCACACGACGACGGCTCTAGCCAACGATGCCTCTTCGTGAGCTACGTCGACTGCAAGGTGAGTGCGTCACCTAAATCTACAACAATCTTCTAGTACTAAAGTACGAATGTTGCAACATGTAATGCTCGGGTCCCACACTGTGGTAGGTTTCGTCCATCAGATGAAGACAATGATGCTCATAGCAACTGTGAAATGAAATGAAATTGACATAGAGTCATGCTAAACTTGACTCCCACACACAAGTGGGTCTCGTCATGGAAAGTTTGAGACTGAAGCATACGATACAAGTGGATGTATACAAGAGGCTAACACACAATAATCTAGATCATATATAACCACGGACTACGTCCTTAGGTAAAGACGACATGGAACACGATACCGAAGGGTGTGTAGAGAAGAGTTAGGAAGGGCAGGAAACCCACACAAAGATGCATGGAGACGAGTCAAGGAGGGTCTTGAGTGGACATGAAGATGCATGGAAGAAGGGAATGTTCAAGGGAGGAGCACAACAGGAGGAGAGAAAAGTTAAAAGGCGGTGTCAATGACGCCCAGAACGGTGGCAGGAGAGAGTGTGGCAACATGAGACGCCGTGAGACCATATGAGCCGGTCAGAGAAGGAATGCGATGTATGAGATCAAGGAGCCGATGGTGAAGGGTGGTGAGGATGGAAGGAGGCACAGATGAGTCCGGAATAGAGGGAAGCATGGAGAGGGTCGGTGGAAAAAGGGAAGGAACAGACAATGAGGGAGGGTCAAGGGAACGATGTTGGTGTTAACTGAACTACTTTTGAGCACGAGTAGACAATGATAGAGAAGGAGAGAAACGCGGTTAGAGAAGAGGACAAGAGGGAGGGGAAGGCAAACAAAGAGGATGGTCAATAGGAAGGTTGCGAGGAGAGGATGGGGGTGATGTTGGAGAGGCTAGGAGCAAAATGCCATCGAAGGGTGGTGTGGAGGAGCTAGAGGGTGAGCGAGAGATCGTTGTAGATGAGGGGAAGAGGACCGGTTGGTTGGAGGTGGAGGTGGTGGCAAGAGGGGATGAGATGGAGAGAGGGAGGATGGAAGAAGAAGGAAGAGGAAGGAACGAGGCACATGATGCCGATTGCGAGAAGGGAGAAATGGTCGAGGGGGAGGATGGTGGAGATACGAGAGGCACGAAGGCGGAATTTATCCGCGCGACCAAACAACCACAAATCTGTGCCCAGTGTTCTTGATCGAGCACCGAGTCATGGAACACATATGCAAAGCCACCACAGCTCCCATAAAATTGACGAGTCTCGCAATATCAAGATCTATAATATTTTACTCTTGTATCTTTCCGTCAGAAACTTCCCGGTCCGTCGATCATAATGATACCCTCGACATTTTGTACACAGTAGTAAAATTTATCCTTGATACCACTTTGGGTGCATAAGTTGTTGGGCACTTTGTGCTACACTAATGATGTCGCACATGCCGACAAGGAATAGGTTTTCACCCGAGCATCCCTCGCGAACCCTCTCCTATAACCATATGTCTGGGCTAGGATCAGGTTCCAAAATCAACATAATAATTATTAGTTCAAACCAGAATTTGTGCACGGTCGGAAAAAAGAGTCACAAGCGCGCGACAACCACCATAGTTAGGACGAGCCTTATTAGTTGTGGATAGTTTTCCCGTGGGTGCTGGGACCAAACCAAATAATTCGCCTCGTCATTCTCTTGACCATGAGTATAATGTTAAAATTGCACTTTTCATGTGTGGCATGCATCTATCTTTTAATTCACATGGACAAAGTGCAACCGTGTACAATGTCCAAACCATGGCGTTGGCAGCCCAGCTCGTGATGCCTTTTTTATATCACTTTTAGAAAAATATGGAGCAAATGGATTCACCAATGAATGATGAAATTATCTGTAGAACACATACTGCATAAAATGGAGTCTGGAGTACCGTAGTACTAATACGTTGAAATATTAATTCTCAGTCTTAGGTGAGGTTTCAAAACAAAGTAGTAATGCTTAGTCAATGTTAAACTAGAGATAATCGAGGCCTTCTAAGTTCGCACACTAACCTTGTAGGTTAGAAAGCTAGTGCATCATTGTGAGTAATTTCCCCTTGTAATTTTCCTTGACTAAAATCTTCTAATGCATAGCGGTTCGGGTTTTGAATACCTAGCAAAAAATAATAAACCAAATGGTTCCGGCTACCTAGACAAAGTTGAAGTGATCACTTGGAAATTTTAGTCCAAATTAACGTGATGGCACAACAATGGTAGTTAAGATATTTTGTACTATATTGTCCATGATGCCTGCATGTGCAGAAGTCGAATAACTATATGCCTCAAATCTTCTAGTTTGGAGGAAAAATATCTTGGATCGTTTTTGGAACTCCATATGAGGCACCTTGTGTATTTGATTGATTAGTTTGGATCGCGACTATGTGAACTACTATGGTTTTTATGAGTAGTTACACTCGACTTGCTAAGATAGGAAAAATCATTTGATTCAATTCATATTCAATACAATATTCTTTAGAATGCATTATAAAAAAATATTTGAATGAAGTGCCATGGGAAGGTCATCAACCATCCGTACACGTTTTAGTATTTCATCATGAAATATCATTGCCCTAACACTTCTCACATAGTGTTCAGGTTACATTCCCCCCAAAAAGGTATTGCATGAATTTTACAAGCACGTTTTACATGATGTTTGAGAACCAAAGCCTCAAAACTGGGTTGTACTTGGTTCGTCCCGAAAGCTTATGACCACATGGGTCGTGGTGGTGCATGCAACACAATAGTATGTGAATGGCATGTCAACGTGAGTCACAATGAGTGGACTCACCATACCAAATTTAGGTGGTGTATATGTGGGGATAGGGTGGTGCACGTGACATGAATATTCACCTTGGATACCTATTGTGATCTCTTCACCCTCGTCCACTACCTCTCCTGTTGTGATTTGCTTAGTTTTGATGGTCGGGTTTTGGCTAAAATGCATGTTATGGTGTATTTTATTTATGTTGGAGGGACAGGAAATTCACCTCCTTAAATGGAGGGAGGTGAGTTTCAAATCATTGCCTCCACAAGATTTAAAGGTGCCTTTGCAGGCCCTTTGGGCCAATTGAACGGTAGTTGGTCAACCTCCCACTACAACCTCCTACAACCTCTCGGTGACCCTTCTGGTACCACTACATCTTCAACATCCATTGGCCAAACAGCTGCTAGTGACCTTTCACCTTCCAAGTGACTCTTTAGCTGGCCCGAGTGGTTATGTAACCACTCAGATGGTTATGCAACTACCAACAACCTCCAAGGTAAGAGCCTCCAAGGAGGCCCTCCCTGGACCACTTAAGGGGACTAGTCTACTGAGTCCATTTATGCCTTGACATGCCTTCATTCATCGTGAGATTAAATTTTATGCCTTGAGAGTCTACCTATTCAAGCATCAACCTTTGACACTACAAGCCAGTGCCTTAGGAAGCACCTCTCATAAAGGCCTGTGCCTTCTTCAGTGCAAGCTAGTGGCTCTATAAGCAGTCTACTCGAGGTGTGGTTTTCTAGGATTAGTCTCAAGGCATCCAGGTCGGGCGCCCCGTGGGTCCACAAGTCTATACTTGTGGCTAAATCCCTGTAGCTAGTTCAAGGAAATATTAATGCATTTCTCGATGTGATCTACAAATTCCCATAGCTGTTTCGATTTCCTCGGATCACGCCTTGCCCTTCTAGATGTTAGTCCACTTTGACCCATGTACCTTCCGTAAATCTCAACATCTCCTACATGCTCTCTCACTCTATACCAATGTCTGATAGTGTGTTCCAAGGTGGAAAGATGTCATACCTCACAAAAAAACTTATGGCCAATTTCGTACCAAGCAATGATGACATTGCCATACTTGTGTTAGAACAAGACGCGGATGCAAATGTGGGCACGCTATTTGCCACATCCCATGAATATGTTACCAAACATAAGAAGAACGCATGATACTAGCATGCAATTGGAAATGACATAATCCTCCAAAATTACACAGTAGTCATTTGTGCCAGAAAATTCCATGTCCGTAGGGATAATCTCATAGAAGCATAACTATCAATGCTTGGATATGCCTTCTCTTTGTTTGATGATATTGTCAAAAATTAACAGAAGGAAGTACAGATTAGGATTGGCATGATTCATGTAAAGCCAAGCCAGCAACTGTTTGACGACACATGCTCTACATGTAGTACCTTCGGCATGAATGCATTAAGGTTTTTCCCCTACGTCACTAACTATATAAGAGAATGAATTGCAAGAAGCATGCTAAGAGATATGGGAAAAATCATGGGTAATGAGTGTGCACGAGATGCAATAGTAGTCGGATGAGGTTCCCCACATGCATGCAAATCCTCGGTTTGAATGCAAGGTCCGTGGGCCTTACGAGACCCATCAACAACGCCATAAGATGTGTGGCCTGATTCGTGATTAGCTTCTACATTCGTGGTGCTATACATATTACATGGGCTCATGGTCACGATTCACAAGAGGAGCCAAGAGCTAGATGTGATGCCCAACCACTTGAGCACGCGATCTGTGTTTAACATACAAGGTCTGAAAAATGCTGTATAGGATGTAACATTGCATAGTGGACCAATCGTGTTCAAGCGACTCCATATCTATGGATAACTTACTTTTAGAAACATAATTCAAGGTATGGTTCATCAGGGTCATTTTGTACACCATCATATGGGTTAATAGTTTAGTATGATGATATATGAAGGTTACATGAAGTTTCTGACATGGAGTGTTCCTATGCGGTGAGTGTGTAGGGGGGGTGTATGTGGAGATGGGTGCTACATTCACACTTGTATATAATGTTTTTCTTCAAATGTGAAAATCAATGTCGGGAGGAGGGGGTTCTATATGGTGAGTGTATGGGGGGGGTGTATGGGGAAATGGGTGAAAGATTTACATTAGTGCATAATATTGTGATTCAGATGTGTAAGTGAATAAAGGGGGAGGTTGTATGTGGTGAGTGTATGGGAGGAGTATGTGGATAAAGGTACTAAGTATACACTAGTGGATAATACAAGAATTCATATGTGGGGGGTTCTGCATGGGGAGTGTGTGGGGGAAGTGTATGTGGTGATGGGTGCTAAATGTACACTAGTGTATAATGGTGTGATTAAGATGTGCCAGAAAATGTGGAGGGAGGGTGGAGGGGGGGGGACGTGAATGTGGGAGGGGGGAGGGGAATGAAGGGTGGGGGGATGTTATATGTGGTGAGTGTATGGAGGGAGTGAACGGGTAGATGGGTGTTAAATTCACTCTAGTGTATACTTATGTGATTACAATGTGCAAGTGAATGTGGAGGGAGGGTGGAGGGGGGGACGGGGGGGATGTATATGGTGAGTGTATGGGGAGATGGGTGCTAAATATACACTAGTGTATAATGTTGTGATTTTGATGTGTAAGTGAATGTAGGGGGGGAGGTAGGGTTGTATGTGGTGGGTGTATGGGGGAGTGTATGTGGAGATGGGTACCAAGTGTACACAAGTGTATAATGTTGTGATTCACATGTGCAAGTGAGTGGGGAGGGTTGGGAGGGGGGTTAAATATGGCGAGTGTATGAGGGGACTGTATGGGGTGACAGGTGCTAAATGTACACTAGTGTATAATTCAGTGATTTAGATATGCAAGTGAATGTGGGAGGAGGGGGGTGTATGTGGAGAGTGTATGGGAGGAGTGTATGTGGAGATGGGTGCTAAATGTACACTATTTTATAATGCTCTGATTCATATGTGCAAGTGAATTTGGGAGGAGAGGGTTGTATGTGACGAGTGTATGGGGGGTGCTGGTGAAGTAATGTGATTTCTCGGAAGGTGCCTTTCAAGGTTTGTGGAGTGTGTGTATGTCCTGGAAGCTCTTATACACTCACCACATACAACCCCTCCCCCCTTCACTTCCTCCCCCATCCCACATTCAATTGTACATTTTAGTCATAGCATTGTACACTAGTATACATTTAGCACCCATCTCCACATACACTCCCCTCATACACTCATCACATACAACCCCCCCTCTCCCCACGTTCTCTTGCACATCTGAATCACAATATTAAACACTAGTGTATATTTAGCACCCATCACCCCATACACTCCCCTCATACACTCACCATATAGAACCCCTCCCCCCTCCCCGGCTCCCCTCTTTCACTTGCACATGTGAATGAAAACATTATATACTAGTGTATGTAGGGAGTGTATGGGGAGATGTATGCTAAATGCACACCAGTGTATAATGCTGTCATTCATATGTGCAAGTGAATGTAGGGAGCGGGAGGGGGGGTTCTATATGGTGAGTGTATGAGGGGAGTATATTGGATGATGGGTGTTAAATATACACGAGTGTATAATTCTATGTTTCAGATGTGAAGGTGAATCTGGGGGGAGGGGAGGGGGGGTTGTATGTGGTAAGTGTATGGGGAGAGTGTATGTGGAGATGGGTACAAAATGTACACTAGTTTCTAATGTTATAATTCATATGTGAAAGTGAATGTGGGGGGCCTGGGGGAGGGGGTCTATATGGTGAGTGTATAGGGGAAGTGTATGGGGTGATGGGTGCTAAACGTACACTACTGTATAATGCTCTGGTTAAAATGCGTAATTGAATATGGAGGGGGGGTGTATGTGGTGAGTGTATGGGGGGAGTGTATGTAGAGATGGGTGCTAAATGTACACCAGTGAATAATGCTATGATTTAGATATACAAGTGATTGTGGGAGGGGAGGAAGGGAAATGAAGGGGAGGAGGGATTCTATGTGGTGAGTGCATGTGGGGAGTGTATGAGGAGATGGGTGCTAAATGTACACTAGTGTAATATGCTATGATTCAGATATGCAAGTGCAAGTGGAGGGGGGGGTAGGAGGGAGGGAGGGAGGAGTTGTATGTGGTGAGTGTATGGAGGCACTCGTCAAGTGACGTGGTTTCTTGGAAGGTGCATTCCTTTGTACGTCGGGTATGTGAATGTCCTGGAAGTTGCCATCCGGTGAACGTGGGATATGTGTATTTCCTGGAAGTTACCTTTCATTGCGGTAAATGATGTACACTGGAAAATGAGTTTATAACTGGAGGGTGATTGGTCATAAATGCATAAATCACTGCAAGAATCACCATGTCCAAGTCATGGAGGTGGATCAGTGTCTATGCGTATTTCCCTCTTCTCCATGTACAAAATATACTTTTCTATGCATTGTTGCGTGGACGTTAAGTAGCTAATGTGACCAAGTGCAAATGTGGCTTTGTAGGAGGCCATGCACGACCTATACTTTGGATTCATCGGGAAGTTGATAGAATGTCAAAGAAGTATGCACCAGTACCAAACTTGTGACACCGAAACTGATATTATTCTACAAAATTCTGCCAAGGTTGATATTATGGGGTTTTGAGGTACCAAAACCATTGGTGACGAGGCTAATAGAGCTGGTGGTATGAGTTTGAAGTTTTGATCAAGTAATGGGTATTGAATTACAATTTTAAAAGCCAAAGGTACCATTAATTATATGAAAACAGTCGTTAAATAGCTGTTGTAAATAAGTTTCTCACATTATACCATATGTGATGTACGTAGATGACATATCTGGTGAAGTACACATGTAAAACGGCTAAAGACACTTCTCGAACTCTTGGCATGTGCCAAGAGGGAATCAATCAACTCCAAATATGGGTGTATGGAAAAATGGTTATGGCTGACAGGTTTTTGAAAAGAATGCTTTTCATGTAGGCGTAGTGGGTACAACACGCCAGACGTTGGTACATGACAATGGAAATTTGGGACACAACATGATTAGGACATGCTTTGAGGGAAGAGTGTAGTGCATTATTATCATGCATTTCGAACATAACAGGCAAAAATCCAAGTTGTGTGGGGGGGTAGACATCTCAGAGCTGCGAGGGCACGGTACTGCAAACGGGAGAGAGAAGGGGGGGAGCGAGCGACGGGCGAAAAAGTTCAAATTGGCATACCGGTTTCGGCCGGGTGGCCTTCATCAGTGCCATGCAGAACAAACATCACACGTGTGCTCAAATACATCAGAGAGCAGCTCGCATCGCTCAGGTCTAGGGTTTATGCCGGGTTGCTCAGTGGCAGCGTGGTG
>SZWC01003394.1:67834-82093 GCA_023375785.1 Penium margaritaceum
GCGAAAACGTTCAAATTGGCATACCGGTTTCGGCCGGGTGGCCTTCATCAGTGCCATGCAGAACAAACATCACACGTGTGCTCAAATACATCAGAGAGCAGCTCGCATCGCTCAGGTCTAGGGTTTATGCCGGGTTGCTCAGTGGCAGCGTGGTGGTTCACGCTTTTAACCTAGAGGACATTATGTACGTCCTGATTTTTCTAGGTAGTCTCCATGCTATAATTGGCCTGCCACAAAACACTTTGCTATTGAGCCTCCGGAGTCGTCTAGAAAAACGTCGAAAGTACAAGCCAAGGTGTAAGCTCTCTGAACGTGGGTTCAAGAGAGTCTTTAACACCAAGGGTCTTTCTGAGGCAGAGGTAGATGGAGAAAGTTCAGAGCGTTGCCGGAGCTTTGAAATTTCTTCCGGCCGTTGGGCATGTCGTACCCTAGCAAAGAGGGGTAGAAGGAATTTTTCTGGGTAGCCACGAGCTCTGAGCCGAGAGTAAAACGCCTTCTTGATGTCGAGGTAGTCCGTTGGTGAAGACGACCTAAGAAGGTATTGTTGGAGCTCAGAGAGAATGAAAGCTCAGAGGCAACTCCGAGGGTGGTAGCTGCCGAAAGGGAGGTAGAGGTACTTGTTCATGGGTTTCTGAAACGTTTTCACTACCAGAGTTTTCGTATCCTCAAACCTTGATCCCTTGAATAGTGTGAGATCTAAGAAATCCACTGTAGAACTTGAGATCTCCCACTTGAGCTTGATGTTGTCGTCGATGGAGTTGAAGGAGGTTAGAAAGAGGAGGAGGCTGTTCATGTCTCCTGTCCAAAGTAGTAGGCCATCATCGATGTATCGACGATGGAGAAGGGGTTGAGCGAGACATGCTCGTTTCACCTCAAGATCCAAATAACTCATGAACAAGATGGCAAAGGCCGGGGCTGTTGGAGTGCCCATAGCCGTGCCTTTGACTTACTTGTATGTCACTCCTTGGAACTCTACATAGGAGTTGTGCATGACCCATGAGAGGAGTTACATGATGACAGGAGTTTTTGGATGCCTAGCTTGGAGTAGAAGTCCCTCGATGTAGTTGAGGGCTCTAGAGATGGGAATGCTGGGATAAAGAGAGACAACATCGTATGTGGCAAGGATGGTGTCCGGCGGGAGCTCCAAGGTTTCCAGTTCTAAAAGTAGAGAGGAGTTGTACTTCAAGAAGGTTGGCTCGTTGCAAACCAAGGTTTGCAACTCAAAGTGAAGCCATTTTGAGACATTGGTTGTAATCCAACTGTAGCATGCATCAATTGGTCAGCCAACTGTTGGAGTCTTGTGTATCTTCATGAGGACATAGAAGGTAGCCGGTTGCCACCCTCTTTTGGGTTTTTGGAGAAAGAATTTCCACAGATTCTCAGCCAGGAGTCCAGAGGTGGAGCAGTTCTCATTGATGGAGAGGAGCTGCTCTTTTATGTGATCGATGTTACACTCAACTTGAGCATAGGTAGACCTGTCAAGAAGATGTGAGAGGCATTCTCGAACATAGTGATCTCTATCGAGTATCACAAGGCCGAGATTCTTGTCAGCAGCCTTGATCACAATGGACTGGTCGTTCCGGAGTGAGAGAAGTGCAGCCCAAGTCTTTTTGGAGATGTTACTTCTCCTCCATGCTATGGTGCTCTTGTAGAATTCAGCTAATTCAGAAAGCAGTAGCTGAAACTGTTCCTCCAACTCTCTTGGTGCCGTGGGTGGCATCCAAGATGGTTTGGGGACCCTAAATCTGGGAACAGATTTATGAGGATTTTCCCTAAACAACCACATGAGCCTGACAGATCTGAACAGGTTTTTCAGGTCAGGCGTGATGGCAGAGAAAGAGCATGGCCTGGGACGTACTACAAAGTTTAGGCTTAGGCCGAGAACATTGAGTTCATCATGAGAGAGGATTCTGCGGCTGAGATTGTAGACACCATTATTGGTGACGCGGTTTTCAACCTGGGAAGGGTTTTTTTGGGAGAACAGCAGAAGGGCAAGATCATGCAAGGGGAGGCTTGCCCATGTATGCCGCTTTCGCGGCCTTAGGCGTTTTTTGAATCCTTGCGCTTGAAGGATTTGTTGTAGGTGATGCCAGGTGGCTTGTTGGCCTTCTGCTTGTCGCCACGGTTGTGCTCGTTGTGGTGGCTGTTGCGGTTGGGGCTACGCTTGTTGTTGTCGCATTTGATGGAGTTGCGCTTGTTGTCGCGCTTGTTGGTTTCGCCACCTAGGAGCGTTGCTCCCACCGTTCTTGTGGCTGTTGTTCTTGTAGCCTCTATTTTCACTGTGGACAGACTTGGCGTTTCTTATGGCAGCGTTGGGGGAGCGTTTAGTTGTCGGATTGGTGGAGTTGGTAGTTGTGCTATTGGTGCTGGACTTTGTGCCCGACTTCTTGGTGCTGATGCTAGCAGAGTGGGCTTTTTTGAGAGCCGTCATCTGTTTCTGGACTTCGCGTTTGACGAGTTCCAGGACAGTGGGTTCTTGGTCCATTGCTTCTGTTGTTGCTGCTGCCGAGGCCATGGTCGCGTTAGCGGCTTCCGCGTGGTGCACAGTGGTGACGCGACTGAGCTCATGGCGTGCGATGAGGTCGAGCACTGTAGCGTCAGTTTCAACCACAACGTTTTCCTTCCAGCTGTTGATGAAGTTGTTGATGTTGTAGACAGAGGCAACCGTCGACGGAGGGTTGGTAGGGCGGCAGATCATGGTGAGACGGCTCTCCAGTTGGGACTTCAAGTTGAGAAGTCTCTGGAAGATTGTGTTTCTGTACGCTTTCTTGCCATCGATGATGATTTGGTGCAGAAGCTTGTTGTGGGCGGTTTGAGCATCCAGAAGTTTCTGCGTCCATTTGGCCTCCAGTTCTGGGTCGTCGCTGGCGCAGAATGCTGGGGCTCGGGTCTGACATGAGCGTGCGATGTAGCCGTTTACTTGAAGGTCTAGCAGTTTTGCTAGAGTCTTGTCGGCCTTGCTCAGTTTGGCGAGGTAGGTTTTGGCAGACCGAAGGGTTTCCTTGGCGATGGCCACCATTTCAAGCGGCAAGGGTCCGGTCAGCAGGCTGACCTCGATCTGGCCAATGAGGATGGTCAGGTCTTGGGTGGAGGCGAAGTTGTCACCGTGAGGTGCAGCTAACGGGTTGCTATTGACACGCGGATGATTGGTTGTGAAGTTCTCTGGTGCGTGATTGGCTGTCGCGGCAGTGGTAGCAGAAGCAAAGGCTGTCGTAGTAGTAGCATTCGCCGGGTTGCATGGCTGGGCAGCGGACGGAGGATTCGGTTGGTTGACGGCGTTCTCGATCATAGTGTCGTCCTCGTTGTCGTTCTCAATGGAATCCTCGAACTCCTCGACTTGTGTGAGGTTGGTGGTGTCCATAGCCGGCGTGGTGGCTTGTCGCTTGCGAGGGGCAAGCGACAGACTTCGTGCGTCGTTGTCGGTCGTGGCAGTCGTGTCGTCGGCTCTTGAGGCAGGGTTGTTGATCACATTGTGTGGGGGGGTAGACATCTCAGAGCTGCGAGGGCACGGTACTGCAAATGGGAGAGAGAAGGGAGGGAGCGAGTGACGTGCGAAAAAGTTCAAATTGGCATACAGGTTTCGGCCGGGTGGCCTTCATCAGTGCCATGAAGAACAAACATCGCACGTGTGCTCAAATACATCAGAGAGCAGCTCGCATCGCTCAGGTCTAGGGTTTATGCCGGGTTGCTCAGTGGCAGCGTGGTGATTCACGCTTTTAACCTAGAGGACATTATGTACGTCCTGATTTTTCTAGGTAGTCTCCATGCTATAATTGGCCTGCCACAAAACACTTTGCTATTGAGCCTCCGGAGTCGTCTAGAAAAACGTCGAAAGCACAAGCCAAGGTGTAAGCTCTTTGAACGTGGGTTCAAGAGAGTCTTTAACACCAAGGGTCTTTCTGAGGCAGAGGTAGATGGAGGAAGTTCAGAGCATTGCCGGAGCTTTGAGATTGCTTCCGGCCGTTGGGCATGTCGTACCCTAGCAAAGAGGGGTAGAAGGAATTCTTGTGGGTAGCCACGAGCTCTGAGCCGAGAGTAAAACGCCTTCTTGATGTCGAGGGAGAGAAAGGTTTAGCAACGTGGCAAGGTCAATGGTCCGTATGCGACATAAACGGCTGAATTTGCAAGAGCTCACAATTTTTGCTCCCGCTCGTTGAAGAAAAATGTAAAACTATTCATGCCATGGTGAACCACTTTTGGTTTGGTATTGGGCGGTGCCAAAATAGTCTGCAACTTAAAAACAATTGCTCTAGAATAAAAAATGAATTTATAGGCCCGTGGAATCTTGCTCCCCGCGTAGGAAGGTTGATGACAATTAGTTGGAAGTATTTCCTACTTACATCTATTGTCTGCCATGAAGTCGGTCAAGGAGTCATATGGTGATTGACAACATGTCTCACTGGGAGTGTAGCCGACACAAACATGTTGTTTCGTTATTCTTGTTAACCACGTACGGCCTAGTCGCTTCTCGATGATGCGCTTTTGATTTCTTGCCAATTTAAGAAAAATGATTCAATCATATCTGGCTATATAAAGGAAAAAATGTACAGTTGCCATGGAGAATGTTTTGGAAAGTGCACGGCAACTACCTCATAACAAGTACATGTAGGCTCTTGGTGAATACCCTTGTATTTTGCATATGGATAGATTGACCTAGGGGTCTGAGTTCATCAGATGTCCCAAAGCAAGGACCCGCATTGCCTGGTCCATTAGCAAGGGAGCTCGGATTTGGGCAGCGACCAACACGAGGGCCCATTGGAAACCGCCGCGAATAAACTCTACTAGTTGTCATATCGCCTCGTGACTCCTCGTCGTGGCAATAAATGAACCCGCTACATGGGTTTGTAGTTCGACATGGAAATTATCCAGTCGTCGAGCACCAACCACTTATGCCCAATCACCCCAAATTCATACACTTCATAATGTGTGTACACCACTGAAACATATGGTGAGGATACTTTTAGGGAAATAGCCTAGCCAATTGTTGATGTTTCCTGGAAATTACTCGTTACAATTATGTTCACAAGTAGTTCTGTGTACATGAACAGAGGAGTTTCTCAGAAATTGATTGAGAAATGGATGCAATTGATTTCAGTTTAAATCTATTATTTCAAACAAGCGTCCAGAAACACGAAAGCACATGCTTTAACAGTTTTGCACCTATTGTGTGCTTTAAGTTAAGTTCAAGTTATGATTGTGATAAAGTCACTGATGTTCATTCGTACTTCTTTCTACCATCTCCCAATCGAGAACATTCATATGGATATCGAACAGAATGCTACACAGTCGTCACAATTTTTTTGTCCACGCTCGACCATTCCCCCCCCTCCTTGGGTAGCCCGAGTTTGTATTGAGGGTGTATTGGGAAGTGTATTAGGAGGGGGGCGATTAAATACACATGTGAGTTAATTCACTTGTGTAAATTTTGGTGAGTACTCGCGATACACTCCCCAATTTCACTCCCCCAATACACTCATAGTGTTGGGGGGGGGGGTCCTCATTGGGGTGCACTAATTTTGTCATCACGGTGGGACTTAGAAATTTTGATTGCGATCTAGTTCTTAGTTTTCAACCCGAGCACCATCGGATTCGAGTGATCGACGATGTTAGTAAACATTGGACGATTTTAGAAATGAACAAATGTCTGTCTATTGGATGTCTACCGGCTGTAATGAGCGAGAATCCATCCAGGTAAAATTCCAACTTTGGAGAGGGGGATCATCGATACCCCCCTCCACGTTGTAAAAATGTATGTAGATTGTGTATTGGGTTGTGTATCGGGAGAGGGTTCGGAACAATACACAAGTGCACAAATTCACTTTTATACATCTTCGAGCGGATTCCTCATACACACCCCGATACACACCCCCAATACACTCGGGGGAGGGGGGGGACCTCTAGATGAGGCGTGGTTACTTAGTTCGAAAAATGCAAATAGCATTTAATGGTTATGCTCCAACCCTTATAGTATTCGGTTGCCGTAGCTTGTTGGATGACTCCGATCGACGGCTTAGACTAGGCTTCGCGCATTGGATATTGTATACACATGTGTATTTAAACGGCTGTCTACTCGATACACCTTTGAATACACTCTCCGGGTAAACTTTTCTTTTTTGAGAGGGGGAGTGGGGGGGCTCGTCGCCCCCCTCCCCACTCAAAGTGTATGGGGGGAGTGTATTGGGTAGTGTATCTGGAGGGGCGCCAAATGAATACATAAGTGTACAAATTGATTTATGTACATTTTTTAGCGGAATCCTCATACACACCCCAATACACATTCCCCATACACTCGGGGAGGGGGGAACTCATCGTCCCCCTCCTCTTCTCAAAGTGTATTGGGGAAGTGTTGTAGCGTGGCTGTGCCACGCCGACCGGTCGAAGGAGCCACGTGGCTTGAGCAGGGTCACCTGGGACTATGGGCGGTTAGACGGGATGGCTTGAGGGTGGGAGACCCTCAAGCACCGCGGTCTTGGCCTAGTCAGCCAAGGATTCCGTCAAATCCGTTACGTTGGTATCCGAGCTCCAGGGCTCGAATCCCACGTCGGGATTATCGGAGATGCCGAGGCGGCTCTCACTCATAGCGGGGGGGAGTGTAGCGTGGCAGTGCCACGCCGACCGGTCGAAGGAGCCACGTGGCTCGAACGGGGTCACCTGGGACTGTGGGCGGTTAGACGGGATAGCTTGAGGGTCGGAGATCCTCAAGCACCGCGGTTTTGGCGTAGTCGGCCAAGGATTCTGTCGAATCCGTTACAAGTGTATTGGGTAGTGTATATGGAGGAGCGCCGAATGTATGCACAAGTGTACAAATACACTTGTGTACATTTACGAGCGAATTACGAAACACTCCCCGATACACTCCCCCAATACACTCGAAGTGTTTTGGGGGGGGAGGGGTATGATCGGGGTTCTCTTTGTGCACAACGTGCGAGTGAAGTCTGTACTTCTCCCTTTTCCGAGTGTCGCTGCTTTACGACGATCGACATGCTGGATCGAGAACCGTGTACTTTAAAAGAGGTACACAAGTGTTTTTGCGACGAATACCTCCAGATACACTTATCGATACACTATGGGGGGGGGGTGGGGCGTACCCCCCCCCCCCCCCCCCGAACTCGAAAATGTATTACAGTGGTGTACCGGGCAGTGCATCCTGTGGGGGGCATATGTAACACACAAGTGTACATATTCGTATTGTTTCACAATACACTCCTCGATACACAACCCTAATACACTCGCGGTAAATGGGGGTGGGGGGGTCTGGTGAGATCAGAAAATACATTAGTGTACATTTCTCCGGATCTCCACGATACACTACCTGATACATTCACCAGATACACTCGGGGGTGGGGTAAATTTTGAGGGAATCTCAGAAGTGGGACTGGCAAGCAATATGCAAAGTCACCGCATGTCCATCAATGTTCGTAAGAACGGTGTATCCGCTCCGTGTTCTTTTTGGACAATACTATGTCTAATAAAATTTTCCTTCACAAATGTGGAGGAAAAAACTAGGCAAGTAAAAAACAACGATTTTCATTTGGAACGTTTTGTAATATTAATGTTTAGGAATCACGGTTACGGATTTTACACCCCCTCCGAACATAAAATTGAATTTTTTCACAAAGACACTGGTGATTTAACAAGTGTATACACGTATTTAAACTTCCAGGAAATGAAGATATTAGAGGATTAGTATACATAGGTTACGTAGTGTATAAAAGTGGGACGATTAACCATAACTCGCACCAACTGGAAATTGTGTTTTGACAAGGCAAACTAGCATGAGAAAGGAAGTCTTAATATAAAAGTTGAACGCCGAAATGTTTTAGCTAATGACTATACCTTCGCTCTGGTCGGTCAAGGGCTTGCGACAACACTGGACTTCGCCGGATCGAGATTCTTACAAGCAGGATCCGTTCGAAGGGCCCTGTCGTGACTGAGATCGAACGGCAGGGCTCCAGGACTGATGAGATTGGCGGTCGGGGCCCATTCCTTGACGATGGAGAGAAAAGGGCTGCCTTTAGCAAACGCGGCCCTGAGGTCGAACCGCCCCTTGCCTAAAAACTGTCATTTTCTGTCGGATGAGCCTCCTGCTTGTGTCAGAAAGTCAAATGGCGGGAGATGCTGATATGCATAAAAAGGCTTTTGGAACACGGCATCAGTCGACTTCGGATTCGGACCTTTCACGGAAGGCGGGGCTCTCCGTTGGCGACGTGGAGGAGGGCTTCCGGGACAAGTGCCAACCTGTCGACAGTTCCAAGGGCTGGACACCCTTACTCCAATCGAAAGGGATGAGTGGCAGTGGCGGCCTCCATTGCCATCTGTCGAAACTGAGGGTCTAGGGGGCGGGCGGGGGGGGGGGGGGGGTGGGGAGCGGTGTGAGATGGCATGGCCGGCCAGGTCGTACCGGCCGTCGTCAACGCAGCTCCGCCTCCGGCGTGGGCTCGTCGTCTCGTCCTGAGCGAAAGAGACGGCAGCCTGAATTCGAGTCGAGGAGGAGGCGTGAGATTGCGGCGGAGCTTGCGACCAGCTTGGCATGCATGCGTCGAAAGCTTCCGCGCGTGCGGTGTCGCGCACCAGGTCGACCCCGCATGCTGAAAGCGGGATCTCGCTGATGCGAATGGTCCCCGATTGTGGCGACAGAGGGAAAGGGAAAGGGGAAGGGGAAGGGAAAGGGGAAGGGAAGGCTTGGCGTCGCCAAGCCTTCATCGCAATGCGAAGGACACGACAGGTAGAGCCGTATCGATTTCCCAACATGTTTCCTCGCCAAAGCGCCCCTCTCCGAACTTCTGATTCCTTGAACCCTGCTATGAGAACGTGCTGCGTTCTCGAAGCCTCACCTCGGCGGGAACCTTCCCCGAAGGCTCTTGCCATGGCCCGCGTGCACTGACGCCGCGCTGTCCCCTGTCGTCCGCAGCTGCATGCGCAGATGAAGCGAGGAAGAGTTGCGGCTGGCCCTGGCAGCATACGGCCCGTAGCAATGGTAACGGATGAGGAGAGGGGGGAGGAGGAGGAGGAGAAATGGAAGGTGATTTACATCGCGGGCACTCGTGCGGGAGGTTGGTAAGAGGGGGGAGGGGGGGCAGGGGGCGCCAGGGATGACACGGGAGGAGGGAAAGAGCATGAGGACAAGGAGGCATGCTCTGAACGACGCAGAGGTGGCGCGAGCAAGTATGCGCAGTGAAGTGCGAGACGGGGTTGCAGGAGACGCTGACGCCGACGGCCTCAATGCTCTTTAAAACCATGGCCTCTCCTTTCGAAGCCCTGCGATTCCACGAGACAGCAATCTTCTGCGCACACACACTTTACACACTTTGTCTCCGCTGGCATTCCTGGGTGTGGTGCAAGCGCAGTCCCTTGGCTGTCGGGATTTCAGGAGCAGAGCGAGCATCCGCAACAACTGCCCCTTTGGTCCTTGGCTCGTGCTCCCAGCTTCGCGCGCTGTGCTCAGGAAGAAGTCTACTCGCACAAATTTAGGGTTTAAGGGTCCTCCACAGGGTCTGCTTCTGACAAGTGTGCGGCACAGCCTCTGCTGCGAGCCACCCATGGCCGGACCCACGTCGTCGCGCGACGCCCGACCCCCGCCGGCACCGGGGGGTGTCGGTGGTTGCGGCCTCCGGGCTGCGGCAAAAGCAACGCCGCCTATGGCAAGATCGACGAAACTGGAAACAACGACGACAACAACAACCGCACCACCAACAGCGAAGACAATGAAAACGGCAGCAGCAGCGGCATCGTCGACGGCGTCGTCCACGGCAAGCATGCCCGTGGCTCTCCTGCTCTGGCTGTCCCTCGCGTGCTGCTGCCTCCTACTCTCCATGTGCACGCCAACTGCTGCGGAGTTCTGCTGCCCGGTTGAGGTCCGTTTGTGCATGCCCCGTCGAGCGACCTGCAGGCCCTGGAGTTTGTGCATGGAAGTGTTTCTTGAACTGTGACCTTTGCCTTTCTGTTGCCTGATGGGACCCTCCCAACGCCACCACCCGTAGTGCCTCCTGTCCTTGCCTTCTCTCCTGCACACCCCCCCCCCCCCCCCCCCCCCCCCCCCCCCAACCCTCCAGTTTCTCTCACGTCCTACCTCCCTCACCCCAACGATCCTCACCTTCTGACTGACGTGGCTCTTGCACAGACCCTGCCTGCTCTGGCTCTGCCATGCTGTCAGTGCACGCTGGTTGACTGCTCTACCTCGGAACGAATGGGGTGGTGCATGGAGAGTGCGGATGCCATGTGCAGTAGCACGTGTGCTCGTTCATCCGCCTGCCCCTCTCCCCCGTTCTTCCAGTATTCGGAAGGAGGAAGAGCCAAGCCACCCTCTTGCATGTTTCTTGCCAAACCTGCCACGGCCCTCCTCCTGCACTGCCACTCTATCCCTCTGTCTCTGCAGCTGCATGGGCTGGAGGAGGTGGAGCCAAAGGGCCCAGAGTCTGCGTACGGATCCTCCACCATCTACCTCAACGCGACGGCAGACATCGACACCATACCCTTCTTCTTCACGGGACTCATGGGTGAGGGTGGTATCGGAGTGCTGAGGCACGATGGCAGATATGGATCCGGGGTCGAGTCTTCCACTTTGCTGCCGGAATTGTGACAGCTGGAGTTGTAGCAGCCGCCGTTGTGCGGCGTTGGGGGTGGGCACAGCCGTCTAGCATGGATGGATCGGTTGGTTGTTTTTGGGAACCGGTCCACAACTGTGCGCTTGTTCTGTGAGTGTTTCTGCTCCGCCTGCTCCTGAGTGTGAGTGTTCTGTCCACACCAGAAACGTGCCATTCACGACGTGTCGCTGGTGTGCTAGGGCTTGGCACCGACGCGCCACACTGGCAGGGCATGGGTGCCTGGGTGGTTGACGAACACAGCCATTTGACAGGCCTGCCTTAGGACTTGTAGTGGGGCATGGTGTGGCTCCGACCTTGAGCGTTGACGCGTGCTGGACGCCGTCGACGTTGGTTGGCAATGTGGAGGAGCTGCGGTGCCTGGGTTCAATTCAATGCTTGGTACCCCCCCCCCCCCCCCCCCCAGTTCCCTCCCCCCTCCATCCGCTACCTTTTGCTTTGCCACGCAGGCATCTCCCGTCCGACGTCTGTCATGATCCACAAGGCGCCGAGAGGCAGCGTGGGACCTCCAGTGGTGGACCTACTAGCTGCGGTGCGTTCGATTTGCTTGCCATGCAGCACAGTTGCTTTGCTCCGCTTTCTTTGCTGCTTAGCGTGCTAGATGAGGGAGCTTCCTGGACCGTGGCCTGCCTGAAGCACATGTTGCTTTCCCACATGCAACGAGGGAGGGAATACTTTTTCGAGCAAGAGGAGGAAAGGGGTCAGTCAGTGGCTGGCTCCTTCCTCTGCCGGCCGACCGCTGTGCGAGAGGAGACTGTGCTCGCAAGCTCTGCGCAGGGGTGAAGAGAGAATTGCAGTTACGAAGATTAGAGAGGCAGAGTGAACCCGCTGTGGCTACTCAACAGAAGTTGCGCGCGGTGCCGATAGGCTCTTTACGCGATGACGTGCCTCCGCCCATCTCGTATCCCTCCGTGTTAGGATGTTGTTGGAGAGCTCTCCTCGTCACATTTTCTGTCGCCACACCGCTCTCCACTATGCTATCCGCATGCATCTGCAGGCGTCCGCGCCCCCGGTGGAGATCCCAGCAGGCATGTGGTGGTTTGGCGGCTTCGCCAAGGCCAACAAGAGCCTCGTCATGGACATGGCGAGCTTGCCCCAGGAGTACTACGTCAACGTGCACACTGCGGAGTTTCCCGAGGGCGCCATGAGGGGCAACATCCGGTGATTAGGTTGCAGAGCACTGGTTGTGCTCAGAGACGGGCTCAGCATGGACGGTCTGCACGTAGGGTTCAAGCCGATGCAGCTGTGTGTGCCTCTTGCGTTAGGCTTGGGCATTTGTCACACTGCAGTTAATTTGTTGTATCAGTTGACAACTCTTTGGATGAGATTTCTCCCTCACAGCAACATGCTAAGGACTTGTTTCCTTGGGTTTAGAAACTTCGGTGCTTGCGAGGGAATCCAAAACCCTCCACAAGCCTTTACAATCAATTACATCATTACCTGGAGTCAGAACAAGATTGCCCATGCAGACTGCACCAGAGCAATGTACTTCGATGTTCTACATGAGACATTGCTAGGAAGCTTCCTAGCCTTGCTACTGTTGTCATGGCCATGTCCAATCAGTTTGCGCACTAGCAAGCAAGCAGTGGCAGGAAACAATGGCTGGACTAGGGAGACGCACGCAAAGTCTTATTCACTCTAATGGCTCACTAATGCACATGTGAGTGACAATTGACAAGCACACAACATAAATACCTACCGCGGCGCATGGCGGCGGGTGACGCATGCGGCAGTGTGAGTTCGTCCTAAAGCTGGCCCTAAAACATAGTTTTTGGCCATAACTCTGTGCACAGTAATCCAAACCCTACACAGTCTGAACCTATAGATGCAGAATCTCGAACTCGACACCACAGATATGTACAGCTCCAGCATCAATCAGTGGACACACAATGAATAACATGCAAATTGGGCTCAAGGGCTAGTTCACCGAGAAAAACTCTAGCGACTGCAAACAAACTATAGAGCACCCCAGCAAGCACTTGGGATGCTGTGGTAGTTGTCTGGCAACTGTTGGTGGGTGGAGCCACCACCCGTCGACGCTTCAGCACCGGCTAGGTCTGTATCAAGGATCAGGGAGCGTGGGCACGACCGAGTCGTCACATTAATTTATACAGAAAGATGGGGACGACTCATATCACAACACTACACAGTGAACAATTCCTGTTTTAGTTCTCTGTAAAGAGAAACTGGCCTTTGCAAGCTTGTACCATGTCGGTCACTACCCCCCCCACCCCCCCGTAGGTTGTATCTTGTGCATGCACCAAAGGGATGTGTGCACAAAAGATGTGATTCATGGAGTAAGATTTGTTCATTTCAAACCAGTGGATGAAATTTGCCATATGCACCTGGTCATTCTGGAATTCTTTTTGCACCAACTGGTTGTCCCTCGGGTAAGGTAGGCAGTAAGCCAGGGGAGACTGGAACAGGGAGAAAGATGGACAAGGCAGGCGGGGCGTGAGTAATAGCAGGGTGGAGTGAAAGAGGAAGGCAGTCACGACGATACATGAGTTGGGATGCTGGCATGCCGAGGGTAAGCCAACAGAGGAGCGGATGGAGAACTGCCGATAGATGGAGTTAGAGGCAACAAGATGGACCTAAAAGGTGACAGGCAACAAGAAATGAGGGCAGCAAGAGTGGGAGAGAAGGGGGATGGGGGGAAGGAGGACAGACAGAAGGGGAGAGGTTGGTAGGAAGATGGAGGGGGAATTGGCGTCAAGCATCATGGTCTCCCATGTCTTTACACTGGGAGGGGTTTGCTGCTCCCTGACAACCAAAGACACGGATGAAAGAGGAATGGGGTGGAAGATGACCACGGTGTTGGCTTGAGAACACATCAAAGCATGCGAAACCAGCGAGACAGATCCAACGGCGGCCGAACAGACAACTACGATCACACACTTCCGGCCTCCACAAGCCACCCAACAGACACTAACGAACAGGCTGAAACTCCTTCCGACCAGCATGAGATATGAAATACCCCTTCAATCCTCTCCACTCTGTCACTCCTCTCCGTCAACCCTTACCACCCAACCTCTCCAACCCTCCACTTGTTCCCGTTCCACCCCCTCACTCCTTCTTCGTGGCCTCCTTGGCCATGCCGCGGCGGCGGATGCTGACGTTCTGCGCCTTGCGCACGTAGTCGAGCAGGCTGGTCGGCAGGCGGCTGATGACGGCCCACATGACGGCGTGCGCCCAGAACGGCGTGCAGCGCGCGTCGTAGCCTATCCACCGCACTGCACTGCGAGCGTAGCCCGCGGGCGAGGGGCACGTGAGCGTCGCGCGGCGGATCTTCGCCAGCTTCGTCGCCACGTACAGCGGCGCCTGCAACATAGGAGTGGTGCGAGCACGCACACGCAAGATCCCCACAGATGATTGCAACGACGACAGGAAAGGCATCAATGGAGGACGCAGACCATGCTCTCCCTTGATCTTGCGGTACACAGTTACACCGTGGCTTGCAGAGAAAGTGGAGTTGGGAGGAGGGCACCAGACAGGGACGGGCCAATGGATACAGGGACAGGGTAGGCATGGCCACAATGTGATTGGAATGCCAAAAGAAATGTTGACATAGAGGACAAAGACATGGATGAGAAAGAGATGTCTTCCTTCCCTGGTAGGTGATCAGCTGTACACCTGGCAACAGACCCCCCCCCCCCCC
>SZWC01003394.1:82159-107609 GCA_023375785.1 Penium margaritaceum
GCAACAGACCCCCCCCCCCCCCTTTTCCTAGCTCTACTAGCCCAATGATGGCAAGGTGGTCATGAAGGACGCCTAGCGCCTTCATGACTCTTCCACATAAGGCCAGTCTTTCAGTTACTTCAAGCTAGCCTTACGCCAACAGGGGAACTTTTCCAGAAAAAAATTCAGGGCCTTTGATTTGCAGGCAGATGGCATTTCCAAAGGCAAAAGAGTGCACAAAACTGCAGAACTATCATCATTCCTTGGTGCAAGCATTTCCGCTCTTGACTCAGAAAAAAATCATTCCACCATGTAGCATTGCAAGTTATTCAGGGGAAGTGGAAATTAATTTTTAAAACTAATTTTTAAAACAATAGCAGAAAAATCATTCTTGGGGGCAAAGTGACAAGCACCTACATGCTCCACGCACCAGCTGCACCCGCTGCAAGGCGTTTGGTCGTGCCTTCAAGAAAGCGTGTTTTAGGAGCTCTTAAAACAAGCTGAGTCCAATCGCCATAGCAACAGCCTTACCCCATCACTGTCCCCGCCCTCCGCCTCCAACTCCTCCCTACCCTGCAAAAAAAAAGGGTCTGAGAGTTGCAAATCTTCCTTTTGCCCATCCGCCCATGCGTGGCTTCCCTTGCCAAACTCAATCACTCAACGGCACTCCGCCACCCCCAAAGGAAACAGCAGGCTGAACACCAGGCCTTTGCCGAGCCGTGCAAGAAACTGCAAAAGAGAGTAGAAAGAGGTGTCCTTTTTTGCCCAATTGTTTACTACAGTAAACAATCGCGTTTCCCTCCCCAAAGGCACAAACCTGGCACTGCACGTCGATGCCCTTGCCAGCGTATTCCACACTGAGCGTCTTTGAGAACTGGTCCATGTACCTGCGCCACAAACAGCAGACAGCGAGGAGGGAGAGCAGATTCAGTGGTGGAAAAAGAAAACAGGCGCGGAGACCAAAAGGCGTTGGGGGCGGAGAGAGGGATGGGAAACGGATGAGGGCAGACAGCACATTTCAGGCACCAGCGTCACCGACATGGGCTTTGAGTCAAGGCTTGGCGCTGCGAGTGGGCGGCATGCAAGGCACGCGGTGCAGTACTCTGAGCTGCTCTTGGCAAATCTACTTGGATGTGAGTCTGGAGTGTGCGTTGTACACAAAAGCGTGAGACAGCTAATTCTGGCAGCACATGGTATCAGGAACGGATGCAGCAGCAGCAGCAGCGACATCAGAAGTGGTTGTGAGGAAAGCTAGAAGGGGAGTGAGTCGCTTGATAACCAAAGGAAGTGTGGAGCAGGTCCACTCCTCAACAGCAGGAGGGGACTCACTCAGACGCTCAAACTCTGCCTGCACATGCAGGTGAGGGGTGCGTCACTGACTGGACGGTGTGGTTGCGTGTAGGTGTCAGGCACTCGAGAAAACTCCAAGCACAAATGACAGCAGGAGTCTCGAAGACGATCGGAGTGATCACGCAGGAGAACATTTACACTGCATGAAAAGAAAAAAAGGGCCACACATCCTGGTTCGGTCTTCTCCTTGTCTGCTGTCAGTTTGGTGACATTCACAGCTGAGCAATGGATTCAGTTGGCAGAATCCCAGCAAAGCCAAGAACACAGGTGCAGACTCACGCTTTGGTTGCAGCATAGACGGTGTAGAGAGGGTCGGAAGGAATGACCGTGGCAGCGCCCGACCCAATGTTGACAATTGCCCCCCGCCTGCGCTCCAGCATGCCAGGCAGCACGATCTTGGTGAGCCTGGTAGCGGCCTCGATGTTCACTGCAATGAGGTTCGATATGAGCTCGTCATCCAGCTCGTGCAGGTACTTGGCGTACGGGTACGACACGCCCACGTTGTTCACGAGCACGCCCACGTCGCACGTGCTGGCAATGCGGGCCACCTGGCCATAGGCCTCGTTCAGCTCCGCGCTCCCGGGGCGGGAGAAGTCCGCCGCCACCAGCCGGACGTCGATCTTGTGCTTGGCCTCTAGATCCTTGGCCAGCGCCTGGAGCTTGTCAAGAGACCTGGACACGAGGACCAGGTTCATCCTCTTGCGCGCGAATTCCTCCGCGAATCCCTTGCCGATGCCATCCGTGGCCCCCGTGACCACAGCCCACCGGCCGTAGACCTTGCGCAGGTTCTTCCCCGGGCGAAGGAAGATGGCCCAGATGTAGTAGAGGAGATTGAGGAGGCCGGAGAGGAGGTGGAGGGAGCCGAGGAGGGCGAGCGCGAGGAGGATGGCCTGCTGCTGCTCCGGCGACAGCAGCTGCTGCAGGTGCTGTTGCAGCTGCTGCTGCAGGTGAGGGGGGAGGATCTGCATGGCGCCGACTCCGACGGAGAAGGCTACGTTAGAGAGTTGAGTGGACGCTTACAATGCGAAGCTCGTCGCGCCTGAAAGCGCACGCAGGAACACAAAAATTATCCAGCTAAAATTTTTCATGCAGAGCCGCCGCTGGCCCGCTTCGTTGACGCCCAAGCAACAGCCACGCCCCCTGCCTGCGACACCAACTGGCCCTGGCGCTGGGATAGCAACGCTGCCCGAAGCTGAAGCCGCTTCCGCCCGCTCTTCCTTGCACGAGAGGTGCTGCGCTTGTCCCGTTCGTGAAGCACCACAACGGACCCAATGTATCAACCCGACTGCCAACAGGAGAGAAATACGCAGTGGTCAGTGGTGGACCTACTGCCTCGCACCTGTACGTGAACCCATCGCACTTGGACGTTT
Source organism: Penium margaritaceum (assembly GCA_023375785.1). Classification (NCBI taxonomy): domain Eukaryota; kingdom Viridiplantae; phylum Streptophyta; class Zygnematophyceae; order Desmidiales; family Peniaceae; genus Penium; species Penium margaritaceum. The sequence goes on from SZWC01003394.1 coordinate 84,859, forward strand.
CGGCACATCTGAGCCGTAAACAAGTGTGATTACGGCAGGTTTTGCTTATGAAAAACAATAAGTGGACCGATTTACTTGAAGCTCTCTCAGGCGGGCCCACATCCGTATCTTCCTGTCGTGCCGATAGGATCCTCGGCCCTCTCTAGTTGAACGGCTGGTATCATTGCGGGTGCTCTGGAAAAACACTCATCGACTCTCCCGAGGTGTTGGACCAGCGGATGGCTCTCAAAACACGCATGCCGACAAATTGCGTTGGTACAGCCAGATTCAACAGGATTTTCGTCGCAAACAGGTGCTCAGAATACTTCGAACCTGCGCAGAAGGGATGCCGAAGGTTCATGAAGTTATTTCTTTCTGTAAGGTGGGCAATCTCATACACGATCGCTCCAGAAAAACCATTGTAAATCGTGGTGAACCGCCTTGAAACCTCGAGGATTTGTTTTTGGGCGTAAAGACTCTATACCCCTCGTTTCGGACAAAAAGCCCCATCCGCCCCTAAAACGGAACAAAAATCACCAGCCGCCCCTACGTCAGAACAATAAGCACCATCCGCCCCTACGTCGGAACGATTAGCCTCATCCACCCCTACCTCTGAACAATAAGCCTCATCTGTCCCTGCCTCAGAACAAAAATCCCCACCCTCCCTGCCTTATAACAAAAAGCCCCATATACCCCTCGGCCCCATGTACCCGAGTGGTATATGGGGCTTATAGTTCCGAGGCAGGGGTGGATGAGGCTTATTGTTCTTGGGCAGGGGCGGATGAGGCTTTTCGTTCCGATTTAGGGGCGGATGGGGCTTATCGTTCCGACAAAGAGACAGATGGGGCTTATCGTTCCGACGGAGGTACGGATGGGGCTTATCGTTCCCACGGAGGGGTATATGAGGGTCACGGGTGACAAAATAGGGGGTGTCGGCATTTTCACCCTTTGTTTTGCACTGAAAATGTCGATCCCCCCTTTTTTTCACCCATGACCCTCATATACCACTCCGTCGAAACAATAAGCCTCATCCGCCCCTTTGTCGGAACAGTAAGCCCCATCCGCCCCTCCATTAGAACGATAAGCCCCATACACCCATGCGTCGGAACGATAAGCCTCATCCGCCCCAGCCCCACAACAATAAGCCCCATGTACCCCTCGGACCGTAGTTGAAGTTGAACCGTAAAAAATCATAGAAAATAAGCCTCATCTACCCAATTCTTATGGTGTGCCTGATGACGACCATCGTAACGGAACCCTACCCTAGACTCCTGCTATCAAATGTAAATGCCTCGGTCTGGGCAGAGGCTCGGCATGGTACTTGTGAATGCACCTCCCTGCTTGGATGTGCGGTCGGCCGCACATGACGGGTCCAAATGTCGAGTGATGCTATCCAAATACACAAAGAGGTACGGGCCATAGTCGTCTCGTTTGCGTTGTCAAATCCGTACTTCTCCTGTGCATGTATAACGGTCATGACCGCAATCGATATTCCTCCTCCCTCGCATACTCAAGAGTACATTGAACAAACCATCTATCGACGTGTCCCATGTTTGACATACGCGCCCTTTGCCACCGTTGCAGCGCATGGCTGGTTTTCCAGAGCCAGTGAACAGTCCTTGGGGAACCGTGACTTCCCCCCCCCCCATCTCAGGGACCACGGCACTACAGTGGCCGAGTGGGCAAACATAAAGCGGGCATGGGACATGATCAACCCAAACACACCCGTCGACCCATACACCGTGTGTTGGCAGTTGGGCATGCGTGCACCCCATGCTCGCCCAATGTACTGCCCACCGAATTGGGAGCCATGGGTCTCTGTGTGGCTAGTTCCATGTTCGCGGTTGTGACAATGTAGGACGTATGGCTATGCGTTATATAGAGGTAGCCATTGTCACCTTCTACTATGCGCTATTGAGCCCTATTTACTGCTAAGTTAATTTCAATTATTCTTCAGATGAAATCAACGAACCACCATCCCTATTGTAATTATTCGTCTTCAGAGAATGTATTGAATGCCTTCCAGTACGTGCTCAAGGTATAATCATTGATGTATAATATATCAGCCACAACTGTATACTTTTAGGGCATATGCGCCCTGTGCATCATTACTTACGACCACAATGTCTGTTACTTTAGACACATACTGAACAAGATTACATGAGGAGCAGAGGCCTCACTTCATACACGTGTTGAACGTCCCTGCTGCATACGCATACTGAACAACCTTACATATTGAACACTCTTGCCTCTAACATCTACAAATAATGTGAATGAATGTGACTTGATGTTTTCAGTTGGATTGGGCTCTAGGGTGGTGAGATCATGTAAGCCCCTCAAACTGTTATAACAGAGGTTGCAACATCTTGTGATTGTATGTTTGTACAAATTTATGTTTTTGTTATGTTACTTTTTTCAAGTCAAGTGAAGTTCAGGTTGAAGACATCTGTAGTTCGCGTCCTGCTCATTGGCCGTTTATTCTTCTTGCACACAAGCCTTGATACAACATGGAAAGAAACGACCCTTTGCATGTGCAATTGATTGTCCCACATCATTCATGTCACAAGAGGTCATTGAGAAAGCAATGACTTGAGAACATCTTGAGGAAGAAAACATGCATGATTAATGACTACACATAGTGAAGGTGTGATATGTGATCTCCTCAAATACATCTAAACTCAACCCTCGGAGGAATTGAACAATGTCACACACAAGACACAACTGCTCCCATGGCTGACAATGTTCACCGTCGTAGAATAGGTCCGTTTTACTGTCTGAGTCTTGGCCGCCATGTCTGCTTCCAGAAAAAAACACACCACGACCCCCCTCTTCAGACCCGATGTCCCATTTAGCCTAACCCTAACCCCTTGCCTAACCCAGAATGCCCCTTTTGGTCTGTTCGAATGAATGGTCTGCTCAAACTCCAGAGTCCAACATAGTTCATCGTGCACAATAAAAAGACCATGGATTAGTCCTCATCCAACTCCTGAGGCAAGGGAAGTACAAGTATTGACAGAACAGAATTGGAATGCGTGAAGACGAATCATGCATGCACAAACTCATATGCACCTTACTCTGCCTCGTCTGGGTCTTCTTTGTACGTCTCCTGCCACTCCCTCTACTCCTCATCCAACTTCTGAGTGTGCTCATCTTAAGTCACTGTTTCACCATCATCACCAATCGGAGGGAGTATACACCAGGGTCATCACTCTCAAAGCAATCATCCTCATCATCTGGGTCATCCCGAGGCTGAGCTTTGAGGTCGTAGTCCATGTCACCACTACCATACTCATCAAGTGGTGTATCCCCATCCATAGAGGCACTGGTACGTGCCTCCAGTGCAGCTCCAGCTATCTATGTAACTGTAGCTAGACCACCATCATACTGTGCTACGACCTATGCAGGACTCAGACTAGGAGGATTCTTGCACCAGGTCTTTATGTGCCCCTTTTGCGCATAGCAGGGGAAAATGAAGTTCTTCTTGCGCCACGTCTCCCACTCTTTCCTTGTACTGCGTGGGTGGCCCTTGCCACGTCGAGGTCCCGGTTGCAAGAAGGCAGGTTGGACTGGCTGAATGTTCTTGACGACTGGTGAGGGGATGGGGTTGCCGTATGCACGACGGAACGCCATGCGGGTGAGCCCAGGCTCGGCCAGGTTCTCTAGGTTGATGCACTTTTTCAGTAAAAAAGCGCACGCATGCTGACATGGTAGGCCGGACTCCTTCCACCGGCCACAGCTGCATGACTTGTCAACAAGGTCAACATGCTGTGGATTGTTTGTAAGTCCCTCCATCGTGGCTGTGTTGGGACCCTCTATAAGGTAGTGGAGAAGTTGGTTCTCCTGTGCTGGTGCCAGTGCGGTATTCACCGTTGTTTTCTGGGCACGACGGGCGCAGAACAATTGTTGTACAAAGGGGCACATACTCACAAAGCAGTAGTATGGATAGATCTTTGTGTGAGCTACGATGTGTGCGTTCTAACTCTCGGACGAATTCGAGGTGGCGTGGCATCCTCTGAGAAAAAGGCAGTGGTGGCGGGTCCACTTCTTGAGCGGCAGCCCCCCGACCACTACCCCATCCTCGCCCTCCCGTCCAAAGAGGTATGCATATGTCGATGCATTATCTTGACACATGTGGGTTGTGGCCTTCTCCCATTGCTCGACATTAAGCGCATGTTCAAACTTCCATGCCCAATGTGCGGCCTTTTTTCCCTAGCTGGTGCGGATGTTCACGTATGTGCGAGGCACGCAAGGTGTGAGTGGAACCGGTGAGGTACATCTGTACGGCCTTCTCCAACCCCTTCTCCGTGTCTGAGATGCTGTATGATCCAGCATGTCCGGCAGCGGGATATGCAAGAGCAAGCTATGTACAAAAAACTTCGAGCCCTTCTCATCCTCTGTCGGTTCCAGTGCCGAGGCCATGGGGACTGCATGGTCGTTGACATAAGAAAATTGAAGAAGCAAGAGGACCTGCTTGTGGCCAATTTTGAGGAAGGTGGTGTCCATCATCTCAATCCGGCGACTGTGCTAGAAGCCAATGCTGGCGGCACCGAGAGCGACGAGTGCCTAGAGGAAGCCACCGTTTGCGTCATTGTGGGCCATCACATGTGTACATGGGTCGACACGTGTAAGCTGCACTGAGCACGTGTACATGCACGTGTGAAAACAAGGAACACAAGGGCAGCTATTACTATGGAAGGAAAACATTACCAGATAACGGGACATGCCTCTTCGACATACGAGGGAAACATGCTCCACGTGTCACTCTTCTTGCCTATCAACTTCTTTTGGGCACGTGTCTTGGTGTGGTACATCGTGTTGTTGGAGATGCTCACACCAGTCCTTTTGTGGAGAACCTGCTACGGGATTGTAGTGGATGTCATGGGGTTGCACAACAGGGCCTCAGAGATCTTCCATGCCACCCACCCCTTCTGTCTCGTGGGATTACCGCGCCCAATGCTGGGGACGCACTTGTGGCCTTCGACGTAGTGTTACACAGTGACGTGTCCAAACTTGCTTGTAACATGGGCATGGAGGAGCCAGGCACATCCCCTGTTTTTGGCTTCAGCACATGTCACATAGAATCGCTCACTGCGGATCCATTTGAGACCAAAGCGGTATTCGACCATGTAGTCCTACATAAATGCATGTGCATCGTCCATGTTGTCAAACATCATCCCCTCCTTTGTTTCCTTCTGCATCTCTTTGCCCTTCTTGGGGATGTGACACTGTTCGTTGTCGGAATCTCCTGTCTAGACAAGCGCATGACAAGACATAAAACACCTTTGTCAAGTGTAAGAATACACAAACCAAGGAAAAACACATTACATCCCAATTTCACTAAAAGAAAGACACTAATCACCCGGGGAACAAGACAGGAATTACCGAGGTGTCCATCTGGGAGGGATAGGACGCGATAGCACCCCATGCTAAACCGAACCGGTCCGGCTTCCTGGACATCGGACGACCTTGGAGTACAGGGTGGCTCATCAGGGGGTTGGTTCTATGGGAGGGTGTCCCACTCATCCAACCGCCACGACCACCAGTCATCGTTCCAATCCCTCTCCAGCCAAAACATCTCATCGTCAAACATGTCTGATGTGTCGTTCGGAGGAGGATTATCGGGGTACCACCGCGGAGCAGGACCCTGAGCGGGGGGCAAATCGTTCTCATCTGGACTTGGTCGCATGGCTAGACACTACGCGTGAAGTTGGGAAACCATCTGAAACAATGGGTATTTTTTTCTACAATCTAGCAAGCTATATATCCCATTCCCACCTACATAGGCTTACCGGTGTGCTCTACGACTTGGTCCACCATGCCGAAGTCACGCGGGACGCAGCTGTAGCAATAGCATGGTTGGAGGTGGTGTTGACGGCATCAACGACGACAGTGCGAGACTGAATGAGATTGGAGCAAGCTCAGAGGCACACTGCCGGGACATCGCGTCCCCTAGACGAACCAACAGAGAATGGTGAGACACATAGGATGAGGGCATTGTCCGCTGAAACGTACCTTCAAGCAAACAACCTTGTAGCCTTGCGCATGTCTTTGTCGTCCGGCGGCAACCTACTTTGGAACATGCCGCCTCATACCCTGGCACATGTCCATGGCGACCGGCGGTTGCAAGGATGTGACAACGACATTTCAACGGTCGCTCTTCATAGGCTTTTGTGGCATTTGCAACATGGACAACTGTAAAAGCGTTTGGCGGCGGAATCAAATTGGCCCGCTTACCATTTGCTGGTCTGGCCAGACAACTCTTAGGTTCGGCAACATGTATGGATGTCACTGCATGAGCGCCTGATAGCTCATGGCCCAACATCGAGCAGAGGGTGTTTTGATACAACGATGATAATGCTGACATTGTGACGATGACCATTCAGATATTCAGTCTGTGGAATGATAGAAAGTCGAAAGATATGAAATATCTTGGCCACAAAAATGTACCCCTAATTTCAGAGGACAAATACTACGTCGAACCAATCAATTTTAAGTACATAAGTTATAATGTTTACGCCGTCAAACCGTATCATGTCACTAGCATATATTTATGATGTGCATGCACGAAATCAGCTGCAAAACCTTCAAAAAGTGGAATAATAATACCAGCTAACCCTTCCACAATGGAATATGAACAATATGCTATCACATTGAGAGCTCGACAATTCCGAGGGGTACATGGGGTATATTGTTCTGAGGCAGGAGCAGATGAGGCTTATTGTTCTGGGGCAGGGGAAAATGAGGCTTATCGTTCTGGCGTAGGGGCGGATGAGGCTTATCGTTCCAACGCAGGTGTGGATGGGACTTATCGTTGTGACGAAGGGGGGGATGGGGGTTATCGTTCCGATGTAGGGGCGGATGGGGCCTATTATCCAAAACGAGGGGTATATAGACTTTTTTCCCTTTATTTTTCCCCTAACCAAAGCCGACCGAGGAGGGAAGGCTACCTCAGCAATAAAACTCTCCGAGAAGTTGAACCCGATCCCAAAAGTAACAATTATGGAGAAAATGGATGGAGATGCGGGTGCTTCCACCAAAGGGTGAAGATGGAAGAAAGGCGTGGTCTGCATTGGGGTTTGTTTATGATAAAGTTGCAGAGACCAATGGGGCAAAAAAATGTGACTCACAAGACTTTAGATGAATATTGGCCTTCTTTATGTGGCGGGCAGAAAATGCTGATAAAATCACCCAGATATGGTGTTTCAGTAGTGAAGGGAAGGTTGCAAGTAGTTTAGGCGTTAGAGAGGTCTGAGGTTGGGCCCAACATTCTTGCCAAATGAGCGAGGAACGGATGACAGACCATGCTGAGTTGTATGATAGCAGTTCTAATGGGCCAGTGAATAGGTTGACAGATTCAAATGGCTGACCTGGAAAGACGGCTTGGTAGAGGCGGGTGAGTCTGAACGTCAAACCGTGCAACCTGTTACAGAGAAGAAAACAATGTTCAATGGTTTCATCCGATGGGAAATAGGGAGAGCGACCACTCTTGTCTGGGTTCATAAAATGTGTGCGATGGGCCATTGGAATGGAACGAAAGAAAATGCAGTTAGTAACGTCCTTCTATCAAATGTTGAAAGGGAAGTGGGAGAACTTCCTTCGGAGAGACAGCCAACCGAAGGATATTCTTCTGCCCACTTGTTTTCATATGATGGGCACCTTAAGATGATACTAGACGTGCATGCACCATGTGAAGTGGGAGGGGGGGGGGGGTCGAGGGAAGCCGTATGCTGGAACTTGAGGTTCCCCAGGTAAACCAAAGAAGAGCTAGTCGTTGGTCACAAAGACAAGGGTGAAAGCTTTGGTACCTCGCAGTTGCCACGTGTTTGCATGACCTAGGTCACGCACGCGTGACCTAGGTCACGGGTGAACCTAATCGATTTTGACTGGGATTGGTTGGGTTGTGTAGCGTGAGAACCTGGCCAGGGGAGACATGGGAGTTAAAGCTCTGGTATCCAGGAGGCCAAAGGTCCGTGAACTCATTATCCAGGAATTAAAGTATAATCCTACCATATCTAGTGTTACTCCGAGCGGAACATATGTGGTTCACAGGGATGAGGTGTAGAGCAGAAGACGATTGGATAAAGTGTATTTAGCAATAAGTGTACTTTAATGACAAGTGTCAAACATGTCGAGTGCATATTTACAAGAGGGAGAAACACAATGAGGCATATGTTTGGTATTAGACGCTCCAGTCGAGCGACACATGCGATGCCTCGTCGTGATTGGTTGCTTCAAGAAACTCTATGGAGAAGTTGGGGTGTTTTGGGAATATCGAAGCGTGGTTTTAGAAAATTTAAGCGCAGTCGATAACTTAACCGAACAATATCGCAACATTGATACAATTCACGACTCTTCTATCAACCCTTGTGGAAAGTGGTTTAATGTGCGAGAAATTTCAAGAGCGGAATACCGGAGATGGGGGGTACGTGGCAAAGATGCCTTCGGCTGAACCGTGTAAATTTTTTTGAGGTCTACGCATGGTAGGCCACGAATGTGAGGACAAAAACGTCCACTTTTGGAACTTAGGAACTTCTGTACACGTGGGACGTAACACTTCCCCCCCTTTAGATGCAATGTCCCATCGCGTTACCACACGTAGGCCGGTAAAGGTTGTAGTAGGCGTTGATCAGATGATCAACATCTCGGAGGTTGTCTTAGGGCTCCTAGATGTTCTACACAACGTTGTAGTCGTGCCACTTGACCAAATACTCCGTGGTTTTCATAGGGCGTCAACTTGCGAGGATCTCTTCAATCACGTACTTTGTATCTTTGTCTACTTGGAATGGAGATGGCGAAGCAACGTCCCTCCCGGGGAATGTCTCGTTGGGGTCCCTGCAGGGCTTGAGCTTGATGACGTGGAAGACTGGGTGGATCACCATGCTTTCTGGTAGGCAAAGTTGAATGAAAACCAGGGTTTGTATTCGCTCGATGTGAAACGGGCCCAACCATCGGGGTTTGAGCTTTGCAAATTCTTGTCCACGAACTTTGATATTCGTTGAGCTGAGTAGGACCTGATGGCCAGCGCTGAACATGTCATCGTTGTAAGGTTGGCCGGCTGCTTGTTTCATGGCTGCTTATGTCTTTACGAGGGTTTGGTGTGTTTCCTCCCAGATGCTGAAGAAGTCCCCTCGCTGGATGCCAACCAAGTAAATATCACTCTGGCTTTTCAGTCCTGCCGGTGTGAAGGGAATTTCATTGTTAACCACCTCAAACGAAGTTGTACCCGTCGTATTGGGAGTGTCAGATCTTTATACGACTTTTCCGGTCTGCAGTTCTGCTGTCCATTTAGTGTCGTAGGGCTTGAATAAAGTGCGGAGGAGTTGTTTTAGTGTCTGATTGGTCCAGTCGGTTTGTTCGTCGGTTTGAGAATGGAACGCCATTGATAGTTAAATTTGACTGCCATGGCCTGTCATTAGTTTGCACCGGAAAAGGCTAGTGAAGTGGCCATCTCTGTTACTAATGATGGTATGTGGTACACCGTGTAGCTGCACGATCTAGTTCAATAATAGACACACTATTCCTTATGCGATGACGGTGGTCGTCGTTAAGATAAAGTGGAACATTTTATCCACCACCATGAGGATGGCATCATATCCCTCTGGAGTGAATGGCACTCCTGTCACAAAGGTCATTCTGATGTTGACCCATGGCTCCATTGGAACAACGAGAGGTTGGAGTAGTCCAGGTGGTCTCGTGTGATGAGATTTTCTCTGTTGACAGGTGTCGCACGATTTGCAATATGTTGGCATCCGGTCCCAAACGCAATAGTTGCCAGCTTCTTCAACGTCCTGACCTTGCTAGAATACCCATTTGGACCGGTGTCTTGGCATTCCTCGAATATCATCAGTCGTACTTCCTTGTTTAGTGGTACCACAACTCGCGGTGTGAATTGCTGTCTCCAGTAGGGGTCGTCGAACCATAACTTGGTTTTTTGTACCGGCCTAACTCCTTGTCGCCTTTCACAAACAACATCACAAGATACGGGTCTCGTATGACAAGGAACATAGTGCTTTCGGCCATCAAGCCTAATCACCGACTTCGAGCATCTGGTTGATTTTTCTTTCCAGGTCGGTACTCGTTATCATAGTCGAAGTTGGACTCGAAGAACTCCAACAAGTTTGTTGACGGTTCAGATTTGGCTGAGTCTTTAGATGTTTCAGTACGTGGTGGTCGGTGCAGACGATGCATCATTAGAATTACAGGTAACACCGCCACATCTTGAATTCATGTAGTACAGCGAGTACTCCTTTTTTGCATACCGCATAGTTGAGTTCTGATCCACGTACTTTTTTTGACATATACACAACCATTTGTTCTCCACCACCATTGTCTTGGAGGAAAATGACTCTTATTTCTTGCTTGTGGACTATTGAATTGTAGAGACATGCTAAATACTCGTGCAAGGTTGTTACCTTGTAGTTAATGCGTCTACTGCCCTTCTAGTGCTGCTGTGCTCAGATACCAAGTGTTACGCCAAGTGGAACATGATTGGTTCACAGGGATGAGGTGAGGAGCAGAAGATGATTCAAGGAAGGACAGTTGGATTATTTGTTTGTAGCAGGAAGTGTACTTCTATAACAAATGTTGAACATGTCGAGCAGGGGTGTAGAATAGCAAGAAACACAATGAGGCATATGTCGGGTCTAGGGCGCTCGAGTCGAGGGACGCATGCGATGTCACGTTGTGAGTGGTTGCTTTGAGAAACTCTTCCAAAAAGTCAGGGATTTCAAGATTATTGAGACATGGTCTAGTGCCATTAAGAAGTCAACGGATCCGTATAAAGGAATTGATATATTTTGCGACACTTCTGTCGACTCTTGTGGAAAGTGATCGAACATGACTGAACCTTCAACCATAAGTATCGTCAATGCATTTTTGAGGCAAAATGACATAAATGTAAACTCAATTTGCCCGTAGCATGTGCAGAATTTCATCTTCTTGTTGTCCTTTTGAAATACGTGGATTTCATTATTGCCACTTCACACATCGATTCTGGTCAAATATTTTGCTCCTCGGAGTTGGTCGAAGAGTTTATCTCCTCATGGAAGAGAGTAGTGGTTCCTGATCATGATATGGCTCAACACGAGGCACTCTACACACATTTATGTCATTGGGTTCATCTTTGAAAAATATTTGGGTTGTGTATGGTGACGTAGATGGCTTGATAAACCCACAACTGAGTCTTTCCTCTTGTTGTTTGTTGAACTCGGTCAGTTCATGGTCGCACATCTGATAGGTCTCCTTGACCGTCAGTCTGTTTCTTGGCTTAAGATATATCTAATGATCAATGCTGAGTTGCAGCGGTAACTCTTAGAGCAGTTCATCGGAAAGAAATCTTCAAACTCCACGACGATAGATGTAAATTCATTCGGAAGGGTCACGAATTTGCCAAGTATGGAGGCCGATGAGGCTGTGGACTTAATTGCTTCAGCTACAACTATCTTACTCCTGTCCCCCAATCCCACGTGCATTAATCACGTATGTGCTCCATTTCACAGGTAACATCCACGGATATTGTCATTGTGCGTCGTGTTGTAGCTGCTTCAACTTCATGTGATGCTTCCACTTTTGTTTCTTCCTATAACTTTTGCTACTTTGTGGATCTCCCGATCAGAGTTAAGTGCAGCTTCCTTATGTTATTGCTCATGTAATCCGCTCCACTAGAATCAATCTACAGGTTGTGCGGATACAAGAAATCACACTTAAGAATGGATTTGTGCTTGCTCATTAGGTATGCTCACAAGACTACTATATCCTGTATCCTACTATATCCTTTTATGATTTGGAGTCAGGAGTAGATTGCAACATTCACCTATTTGTAGTTTTTGTTACATATTGCCCTGTGCCATGTCCTGGAGTTGCCGTTCTCAGGGTGATGGCTCAAGATCCTTGTAAAGTGCATGTTTTCATGCATAGATGGATGTTTCAGAAACTAGAGGAAATTCTGGACCAGATGCAATTTGAATCACAGCAATCGGCTAAGAATTGAGGGAGTTATGGTCCGTCAAAGTTGGGAGGTGGTGCTAGCCGTCCGGGTTTGGACGGCAGACTTGGTACCGGCCGAAAAATTGATCCGGCGGTGACCAGTTCGACTCCCACCATGCACACCATGGCCGAGGCGGCCCTTGGGGGATGTTAGCAGCAATATAACATGGTTCATTGGAACCATGTGTGTTTTGGAATGGCGGTCTGGTGCTTCATTGGGGTCAGGGTGCTTCGGGCGCCCGTCACTCACGCGAGTGCTCTGTCAGGGACAAAGACTCAATGATGCACTCCGAATCGCGTAATGGGTGCTATGGTGGTCCAAATCACACGCAGTGTGGTGTGTTGGAAAGCTTGTGACTAGCAGTATAAATTTGCTGAGGTGGTCCTTGTCCAAATATCCACTCAGAATTGATCCCCAGATTTTTTAGCTTTGGGTGTTGCTGAATTCCGTCAGAACTCTGCTCACACAGTGTGTGGCGACCAGAAAGCGCACGCTTCGTCTAAGACTGCTGCCCAAAAGAGCTGTGAACTTCAAGACGTGGTCAGGCCACATTAGAACCACATTTCCAATAGAGGGTTATGGGCCCACAGCCCTGACCGGTCCCAAATGTTCACGGCTTCCGCAGCGGACAGGAGGAACTTCTCAAACAACCTCAATGTCAACGTCTGACGACCCGAGTAGCAGAAGCGCGTCATGGCGCTGAGGACGGAGTCGCAGCTGATCCAAAAGTACGCGGGTGGCACATTGGCTGCCGAGGCGTGGGAAAAGCTATGTACCATCCACCAATCGACGTCGCTCGAAAATTGGATCTTTGTGATAAAGCGGCTTCTAACGGTGAGGATAGAGGAGGGCGAGGATATCCTCGCCACCATGCAACAGATCGAGTCGCTCGCCTCGCAATGCAACGATGTGGGGTGGAAGGTGGACTCTAAACTGTAGGAGATGTCCCTCCTCATGGCTCTACTTGATAGTTGGAGCAACCTCATTACCGTCCTCGGTGGATGGACGGAGGACAAGCTCACCTATGGCACAATCGTCGAGTACATCCGCAACGAGGCGCAACGTCGCAGTGGCGGCGGGGCCTCGTCGTCCTCATCGGCCCTGGTCATCAAAATACGTGGTGGCGGCAGTGGTGGCAAGGGAGGTGGTTGAAAGGGTGGCGGCAAGAAGGGAGTCAAGAAAGGTGCGTGCCGTAATTACGGCAAGGAGGGCCATTGCGCTCGTGAGTGTCCGGAGGAGGCAAAGGCCGGCGGCAAGGACACCAAAGGCAAAAAGACTCTTCTCAATGACACTACAAACCACAACCTCAAAGGGGCCAACAGGCATTTCTTGGATTCTGGCACCGAGGAGCACACCCAAGGGGAGAAGGTTAGGTTCGTCCACTACACCAAATCTGCCAAGTCTATGGTGGTCGCGAACGACAAAGTCGAGCCGGCGGCCGGCCAAGAAGAAATTGTTGTGGAGATGGAGGTGAACGGTAAGAAGATGTTGCGTGTCATCCGTGATGTGCAACATGTCCCCGGCCTGGCTGACATTCTAAGTGTTAGTTGCTTGTCGGATAAGGGGTATGAGGCACTCTTCCATAGGAAAGACACAGTGGTGCGCATGGACGACGGCGGTAAAGTCATGCTGGAGGAAAAGCGTGAGGGCGGTCTCTACATCGTGGAGACAAAGGTGATCCCCGCAGTAGCAGATGCAGCAGATTTTCAAGAATGCTCCGTCAACTTGGCCAAAGGAGGGGGAGCTGATATGTAGCTCTGACACCGACGGCTGGGGCATTCCTCGCCCGCAGTCGTGAAGGAGAAGCGAAGCGCGACATGGTATACGGCCTTGACATCACCGGTGTATCAGACGCGGCAGCAGATGCAGCAGCGCACAAAACGTGCAAGCCTTGCATTTTGAGCAAGGCGAGGCGCAAGCCTCGCCTTGCTCAAAATGCAAGGCTCGCACGTGGTCTTGGACGTGCTCCACGTTCAACAAGAACGTGGAGCACGTCCAAGACCTGCTGGAGAACGTGCACTGTGATATGTGCAGACCGTTCAAAACGCCATCAAAAGGTGGTGCGCAGTACTTTGTCACCTTCATCGATGACTGTAGCAGAAAACTTTATGTGTACTTCATGCAGCGGAAGGGCACGGTGCTAGACCGGCTGAAGGAGTACGTCACCGCGGTGGAGAGGCAGACTGGCCGCAAGGTCAGAGCGCTACGTAGTGACAACGGCGGAGAGTACGTGGGCTGCAATGGGTGGCTAAAGCAGCAAGGCATCAAGTGGGAGAACACAACTCCTTACTAGCCACAGTCTAATGGCGTGGCGGAGTGAGCAAGCCAGACGCTGCTGAACATGGTGCGGACGATGCTCGTGGACACGGGATTATCACGGAGCTTTTGGGCGGAAGCGGTGCGTACGTCAAGCTACACCATCAACCTGACCCCAACGGCGGTGCTAAAGGGGAAGAGGGCCTTGAAGACGCTGCAGGAGGTATGGAATGGGCGCAAGCCAAGTGTGACGCAACTTTAGGTCTTTGAGTGCAAGGTGCACTCGATGGTGCAGGCGGCACAACGGCGCGATGGAAAACTAGACCCACTCGCCAAGCCGTGTCTCATCCTTGGCTACGAGAGCGTGCTTAAGGCATACTGGCTCTACGTTGTGAGCAAGGAGGAGGTCTTCAGCAGCCGTGACATTGAGTTCGATGAGCAGTAGACCTCTAGCAGCAGCAACAGTGACATCAGCGTGGTGGACTCTCCAAAGCAGAGGGAGTGGTTCCAACTCCTAACCTATGAGGAGGAGCCGGCGGACACCGACATTGATGAAGCATCTTTGGAGTGCGAAGGTGCTGGGGCGGAGCAGGGCGACGGTGCAAACACAGGTGTTGCAGAGGCGTAGGATGCAGCAGCCAAAGCAGAGGAGGCCGAGGACACGAACGGAGCTGCCGTGAAGCGGCAGCAAAACCAGCCGCCGGCGTCACCAAAATCACCGCGACGTAGTGGAAGGCATCGGAGTGCGGCAAAACGGTATGACACAACAACCGGCAGCTGGATGGGCATGGCGCGGTGTATGATGGCAGCCGCAGCAGAGCCAGCAACCATGCAAGAGGTGCTTGCACTGCCTGAAGCGGAGTAGTGGGACGCAGCTATCAATTCAGAGCTATCATCCATTGCCGAGAACGACACTTGGGAGCTCGTGGACCGGCCGAAAGACGCCAAGGTCATCGACTCCAAGTGGGTCTTCAAAACAAAGTACAACAAGGAGGGTAAAGTGGAGAAGTACAAGGTGCAGCTGGTGGCAAAGGGGTTTGCACAACGCAAGGGTGAGCACTACGACGAGACGTTTGCCCCCATCACCAAGTTCACAAGCATCCTGGCGATCCTCGCGGTGGGAGCTGGCAAGGACATGGAGCTGCACCAAATGGACATGAAAACTGTGTTCCTGAAGGTCATTCTTGACAAGGAGATCTTTATGGAGGTGTCGGAGGGGGTGGACGCTCCGGAGGGCAAGGTGTGCAAGCTGCGCAAGTCCTTGTACGAGCTAAAACAGTTGTTGCGGTGCTGGTACCAGCAGATGGATGGCTACATGGCGTAGCTCGGCTTCAAGAGCTGTGAATCTGATCACAGCTCCATCAGATCGCCGCATTCTACGTGGACGACCTGATTTTGTGTCCGTCTGATCTGCAGGCTCTACAAGAGCTGAAGGAGCAGCTGAGTAGCAGATTTCAGATGTCCAACATGGGGGAGTTGGAATACTACCTCGGGATGAGCATAACGCAGAACCGGAGGGCGCGCACACTTCAGCTAGGGCAAGCCAAGTACGTGGCCAAAGTGCTGAAGCGGTACGGCATGGAGGACTGCAAACCAACTGACAGTCCAATCTCCACAACCTGCGACCTGAGCGCGGCAATGTCGTCGCAAACAAAAGAAGAGCGGGAGGACATGGCGGGGGTGTCGTACCAGTCTGCAGTGGACAGCCTCATAAGCGTCATGGTGGCGACTCGACCGGATCCGGCCTACGCGATAGGTCAAGTGAGCAGGTACGTGGCTGATCCAAGGCCACTACACTGGAAGGCGGTCAAGCGCATCCCCCGCTACCTGTAGGCAACGAAACACGTGTGCCTGAGGTTCGACGACAACGGGAGGACCAAACCCTTGCGTCTGGTCTGCTACACGGACGCAGACTACGCCGGAGATGTGGACAAGCGGAAGTTCACCTCCGACTACGTGTTCTTCCTCGCAGGTGCAACGGTCTCGTGGTGTAGCAGAAAACAGGACTGCGTTGCCACCTCCACAGTGGAAGCAGAGTACATCGCATTGGCCAAAGTGGTCAAGGAGGTGGTGTGGCTCCGCAGGCTATTGGGGGAGCTCGGCGTGCCGCAACTGGAGCCTACGGTGGTACAAGAAGACTTGGTATCAGAGCGCCAGGGTTCGAGTCCCGTTGTGGATGCCGAAGGCCAGTCCACTCCTAGGTGGGAGGAGTGTAGCACGGGCCGGCCTCTCCTCATGGCTTGAACGGATCCCTGGCCTGTGGGCAATTGGACATGATGGATTGAGGGTCGGAGACCCTCAATCACCGCGGTTTTGGCCCAATAAGCCAAGTTTCCCGTGCCAATTTGTTACAGTTTTCCGTCCATGGGTTTTTGTTGAATAATCCCTGGTTCGGTTGTCTGACCCAACTTCTAAACCATGTCAGTGCTGACTTAACTATGGGAGATGCTCCCATCCACGAACACAGGAATGGTTTTGCGACTTTTGCAACCCCTCGGTCGTACCCATAGTAGTATCATGGCTGGTCGTCCTTGTATCCCTCACTGACCTTGTGATCTTGGGAACCATTGTCTGCAACGTTGAGAGCTGTTCAGATGGGAAATCGATGCAGATTTTTCTGATAGGATAGGAGCTTCGCCTTCCTCTCCTTCCCTCTGCCGTTTTCCAACTCCTCAAAGTTTTTCTGTAACTACCCTGCTTTGAGCCTATTGTTGCTGCTTCTGACAGTCGATGACATGTGGATCGGCTTCTTGCAAGTCCAGCACAACTATTAGTCTCACTGGTCGCCGGCATGGATGTCCATGCGGCTGGAGGTCTCTATCGACTGGGCTTCTCCTCTTCACGTTAAGACTCTTGGCCTTAAGGGCACTGGCCATTTGATTCCTGCAACCGAGTCGGCGCTGTTGATCTGTTCGGGTGCTGGAATATTGCACATAATTTCATCTTGGGTGCCGAATATTGAAATTGTACATCAAGAATCGCGCTTGATGCCGCCATTGTAGTGGAAACATAGTCTTCTGGGGGCGATATCACTGTCGGTGATGATTAGTGAATTTGTTGTGTGCAGTGTGCCATGCTGGACTGCTGATGATGCTATGTAGCTTGTACTGTAAGTCAGACTTCTTGTTTAGCTTTCCATAACACACAACAACAACAACAATTCACGTGAAGTCATTCCTGTTCTCTGGTTGAGTGATAGAGTCATGCCACGTTAGACTTATCAGCTCGAGAGGTAGAACACCTGCGCATGTGAGATCGACGGTCTGAACTGTTGATTCAGACTGGCCGGTCTCCTGCTTTCATTTTCCTTTATGTGCTGTAAGTGTGACCAAGAAGTTGATTCCGTTCCACAAAAATATGGAGCCAATAGATAAATCTTCTTAAGCTGGATGTTGACCTCAGTCCCAGTGAATTTCAGCTCTAAAATCATCAGCCACATCCGAACCGTCGGTCCTTCCAAATTTGTAGGATCAAACGCCTCGGGGTTTGTAGGCTATATTTAGGATTCACTAAAAAATTAATCGTTCCTCTTGGTAAGAACTGCTTCCTACACTCGCACATTTTGTAGCTCCTCCATCACCATGATAAGTTTCTAGAGTAGATGGTTATTGGGGCTCTCGAATCTCAACAGCTTTTGGTGTAAGTCATTGTTCATGCTAGCTTGTTGGCCACTGCTTCCTCCCATCGTGCTAGATTTCTCCCTAACGGGCAGCGGAGGAGGTGAGGGGTTCGTCGAGCTTGTAACGTCCCTTGCTGTATTGGCTATTGGAGTCATCGAAGCCTCATAATTTTCCACACAGGGTGCTAGTGCTATTGCATGGCCTTTATGGAGAGCGCTGTGAATGACTTGCTGCTGTTCCTCCATTGCCAAAGTCTTTGTTGGGTTACTATTGCTTGTCTTTTGGTGCAGTTTTTTCTTTCGCCATCATTTTTCGAAGATATGCGAACTTGTGGATGGCAGAGATGTGTGAAAGACTTGCGTGACACTGCCACAAGAGAGTAAAGTTGTTGCTTGTCATCTAAAAGTTTTGCACTATGATACGAAGTGTCACGTCGGGGTTAACATATCTTGTGAACAGGTAGAAGTTATGGAGCAATAGACCATCTGGAAAAGTAGGACACTCGAGTACTTGGTAACAGGCAATGAGTGTCTTTCAATGACAAGTGTCAGACTTGTCGAGCGTACATATACAAGTGTGAAACAAGAATGAGGCATTCGTGGGCTCTTGGACCCTCGAACGGAGCGTTGCCTGTCCTGTATCGTCGTGAGCATTCGCTTTGAGAAACTTCGAGAATAAAAAAAGTAGTGTCAAAAGATTAGATTAAGTCGTGACAGTTCTGTCGATACTTATGGAGAGTGGTCGAACCCGTTAGAAGCTTTCGTAACGGAACAGTAGAGGTCGGGGCAAATGGCCAAAATCCCCTCAAGCAATGTGCGTAAAAAATCAAATGTTGTCACATGGAAGGCCATGAGTGTAAGGACAGAAATGCACATAGAAGGAGTTTGGGGACTTGTGTATGTCAGGGACGGAACAATATTTCTCAAAGAGAAGGACAAGTAGAGGCGTCATGGATGGTGAGCTTGTTTGAAGCCCTTTCATGTATAGTGAATTTTTCCCATGTACTTGTTGTGCATGCTCCAATTAACATCTTCCGAATCAGATATAATGTGTTTGGGTGACATCTACGCTTTGATAATGCAGGGGGATTTTACATCGCTACTGGTTGACAACATAATACCTTCCAAAACCTTCATAAGATCAAAGATACCGAATGCATGCACACAAAGTAACTAGAAAAATTCATCCTTGTTGATGGTCATTGGTGTCTCCACGACCGTGCATGTACTTTCCATGCTGGATGTTGATGCCAGAAAGCACCAGTCTTTTATTGTCTTTTGCTTTTTTTTGCGGATGATGGTGAAAGTTGTTCTCCGTGGTGGACGTCAAAGGTTCTAGGCGTCTCTTCTTGCTTTGTGGGGACTGGCATTCACACATGATTGAGACTCCATGTGCATGTCTACATTCTGATGGGACCGTTGTTGGTCCGACATAATGGAGACTCCGCACACCACCGATGATCTTTGTCACCCCCTTTGTTTCCCTCTCTTGAAGCCAATCATTGCCTTGTGACGTCAACTCCTTCCAGAATGGGACCTTGCCGCTCGTGTGTCCATGCATCGGAAAGCCATGGTGGATGAAAGCTCTGGCCCCGTAAGACTTGGTACACGAGGTTTTTATTTCCATTTCAGTGAACAAGTCTCCATTCTTGACAACATGGCTTTCCAACCTTCCTTAATTCACCGGGAGAATTCGTACATGGAAATTCCAATTGTAGAGGCCTCTTCACAACTGGTTTGTAATCCTAAAGGACATGTTCATGGCCTGGACGTGTACATAGAGTTTAGGGTACATGTATACAAGATAGGGTACATAGAGTTTAGGGTACATGTATACAAGATAGGGTACATAGAGTTTAGGGTACATGTATACAAGATAGGGTACATAGAGTTTAGGGTACATGTATACAAGATAGGTGTGACTACCTTGTCCGCCTAGCCAAGGTTGTATTTAGGGTTAGACAACTTGGCAACTCCCACAGCCTAGGCAGGTTGGGGAGTACACACCTTACTAGGTTTGCATCTATGAACTCATGCATAACCTCTTGTAAGCATTGCTGCATAGATTAAAACTCTTCCAACTTTGAAAACCACAAAATCCCATCAGCGACCTTGTACAAAAATGCAGCAACTTAGACCCAACGGCCTTATGAAGCCTCCTTTCGAAGGAGGCTTCTCCATGGACCAAAGCAGTAACAACTCCAATTTGAGGGAAGCCTCCTTGGAGACAAAGCGTTTCCTAAACAAACCTGACAATAATTGCACCACTAGACCACGGGAGGCTTCTACATTTATTTGTTACTTAAGAAGTTTGGTCAATTTGCCAGGACCTCATGTATAATGAAGGACGGTCATGCTGCTCCTCGTCATCTCGAGGCCACTACCTCCAATCTCTCCAACTCCTTTGTATCGGCATCAGCTACTTTGCAAGTCTGCGAGCCACTTTGTCTCTATACTAGACTCTGACTCATCTGTTGTTCGAGTTCTCAAGAGATCCCTCTGCCCATCCGTCGTCTCTAGCAAAGCTCTACCAGCGTGGCTAGGAGGCTTGTTGACATCCAAAAGGCATGTCAATCTGCAAGATTGTGAATGCACCAAGAATATTGGTACAATGTCGGATGCCGGGAAAGATGTTGTGCCAAGTTTGGGCCAGGAACAGTTGTCAGGGCTCCGTTGTTAACCTACACATAGGCTGTTGCCTAGCTTGTACACAGTGAAGATGCACTTTGTATTTATTTTATACAATCATTGCTATCACATTTTTTTTTCTCAGTATTGATTAGCACACCAAAGGTCCTGGCATGACTGCAAGGCCTACTCAGCCGTCGCTATGGCCATGCACAGAATTCAACATGGTATCAGAGCATTTGGGCCTGTGCCACCAGCATGGGAAGCAGCTACAAATTATAGTGGTGGCGGAGAAGTCGTCCATCTTCATAGCTTAGCATCAAAAGCTACGGATCATTGATCCTACACAAGGCGAAAGCATTCAATTTTCCATGAGCAACATGGGAAACTGAATCTTTTGCACATGGTTTTGTATGGGTACGGAGCAAGTGCGTCTTGTTGCAGGTCACATAGAGCAAGAAGCAGCAGTAGCACAATGCTTGGCAGAAGAAGCACAACGACAGACTCAGCTAGACATCACAACGCGGCAGGCAATGGAGCATGGGTGGGAGACATTGAGGCAACAGTTGAAAAGCCCAGGACCTCCTACGCGAGCAAGAGCAGATTCCACAAGCTGCTCACGCTTCTAATACACAACAGTCACACGCAGATCTCGCAGAACACATTGTCCAACTTCAACAACAACTGGCTTGGTTTCAACAACAACTACAACAAGACCACTAGCAGATGCAATGGCAACCGGCGTCAAAATCGTCATCTATGCACGTTCCTCCAGTAAATTCTCCATCATTTGCGCAACCAGACATGGCTTCGCAGGTGCAACCCGGAGCACTTGCGCATGGATGAGTGCCACAGCAGTCTCAATCCGTTTGAGTGGTGCTAGCCATTGCACCGTATGGCAAATCAGCCATATGTGTTGCCAGTCCATGCGGCACAGCCAGCAGCAGCTGTCAAAGCTACAACAATGCCATCCAGCCATTGACATGCTGCAGATAACCGTGCCAGGGCCTTCTCAGGCCATGCAAGCCAAACATTTTTATTGCCTCGAGGACAGTATGCACGCATCAACAGCGTCACTGCAGCTGTACAACATCGCCATGGACAAGTACAATGGAGAGAACTTCCAACACTCGGCGCACAAATTCGAACAAGTCGTTCAGATTCACAACCTCTAGAAGTCATACAATAGATCTTGCTTCCTTCCACCTCCAGGGTCGCCACCAGAGCTAGTACCTGAATTTGAATACTACACTTTAGCTACATTCGTGGCACTGGACAATCAGTTGAGCTCCGACTGCCAGTGTCCTAATGCATAGAGGAATTGTCGAGCTTGCTTGTCACGCATGGTCGTACTAGTTAAGATCATACATGTCCAGCAACTCTACCTCCAAGTCCCACCTTGCGACCGAGCTGTCACACATTAACCTCCACATCAACAAGATCAAGTCTTTCATGCGGCCAACTTGTGTGGTGAACAAATGCTCTTGTTTCGAGGCCCGTGGGAAGAGGTGAGGCACTTGTTGACAGTTAGATAGGAGGCTAATTTGACAAAGGCGTATGTGGGCCTAATGTTGTTGACAGACCGTGATCACGAGCTTGTAATGGAGAAGTCGTGACCTCTTTTTCATCCCACAAATGCATTAGTTTCTAGTGCCCCTGCAACTCACTCAGCACATTGTCTTGCAACCAATTTAAGCATGCGGGGATCTGTGGCATCTCAATGTTCATGGGGCTCATGAAGTTGAGGTGAAATGTGCCTCCTCGCCAGCCTAGTTGCCGGGAGCAAAACCACTGTGAAGCAAAAGCCGTGAGGCACTACAGGAGGCAGGTGGTTACAAGACAGCTCTCAGTGCGACATCACCTTGGACGGCAGAAACGTTTGGCACGTGCCTTCCAGCGTCCACCACATGCACTCTGATTCAGCAGACATCCTCCCATCGAAGGCCATTCTGTACACTGCGTCCACAGCTCACCACCACACCACCCTAGCCCTGCTCGCAATGAGACAACCGCACAGGGCCCCTGAGCCCCTCTCACCCGGACCTATCCGAAGAGAGGAGTTCCAGGATGAACTGGAACAGGTTGATGATGTCGAGGTAGAGGGCGAGGGAGGCCCACACGTAGTCGTCGTACGAGTAGTGGCGGATGATGTTGTTCGTGTCGTACACTATGTAGAGCGAGAACAACAGAGCGCCCCCAGCAGCGATGACTGTGTTCATGAAGGGAAGGTGAACGAAAAGCTGCAAGACACCAAGACAGTCGTCAAGGAGGGGGCAAGGAGAC
>SZWC01003394.1:112498-131250 GCA_023375785.1 Penium margaritaceum
GAGAGAGAGAGAGAGAGAGAGAGAGAGAGAGAGAGAGAGAGAGAGTTGAAAAATGAGAGATCCACAGCATAAATACCCGCCGCGGCGCATGACGGGTGTCGCATGCGACGGTGCAAGGTCTGTCCTAACACCGGCCCAAAAACACTGTTTTGGTCCTAGCTCTACGCAGAAAAATCACACCGATACGTTGTTTGAACCTAGAGATGCAGAATCTCGAGCCGTATGCTACGACTGACACATGAGTCCGGCACCGATCGGTGGACAGACAATGCAAAACATACAAATCGGGCTCAAGAGCGAGTCTACCGAGAAAACTCTAGCGTCTGCAGAAAAACCGCAAAGCACCTCGGCAAGCACCCAGGACATTGTGGCAACTCTCTGGCAGTTGTTGGTGGGTGGAGCCACCACTCGTCGGTGCTCTGGCGCCAGCTGTGTTTGCATCAAGGATAGGCTGCAAAAAAACTGCAGAAGGTCCGAGACAACATCAATGAAGCTAGGGCAGTTGTTGGTCAGCTCCGAATGGATGGTCCAGGACCTGCCGACGCGCCGGTGCCTCCGGGGTCCGCTTCGGGGATCATGTCGTCGCGTTATCCTGTACCGCTGCTCTCCTGGCCGTCGCTCGTGACGGGTGGAAGCCACACACACCAACACTCCCCCCGGCTGACACAACTGTTAACGTAATGATGTTTGAGCGAAGGCAAGGAAGAATGGCTCAGGCAACCAATCAAAGCGAGCACCGATCAAGCATATCACAGCACAGGGTCTCCTCGTGACAATGGTGCATCCCACCAAGTGCCCGGGTCTCGACCATGCAAGAAGTCAATCACACACCTAGGTGTCAAACATCATGCAAGAGAGACAGAGAAACAAGGTCTCCTCGTGACCCTGGAAAATGTCTGCGGGTGTCCGGGTCTTGACCACACCATGCATAGATCATGCATAACACATGTCAAATATCATGCAAGAGAGAGAGAGAGAGAGAGAGAGAGAGAGAGAGAGAGAGAGAGAGAGAAACAAGGTCTGCTTGTGACCCCGAAAAATATCTCTGGGTGTCCGAGTCTTAAGGTTGCACACGAATCCAAGGATNGGGTGTCCGGGTCTTGACCACACCATGCATAGATCATGCATAACACATGTCAAATATCATGCAAGAGAGAGAGAGAGAGAGAGAGAGAGAGAGCGAGAGAGAGAGAGAGAGAGAGAGAGAGAGAGAGAGAGAGAGAGAAACAAGGTCTGCTTGTGACCCCGAAAAATATCTCTGGGTGTCCGAGTCTTAAGGTTGCACACGAATCCAAGGATTTGTGAATCCGGTTCACGAATCCCGAATCCGGATCCAGGATCGGGTCTTGTTTAGATTGAATCGGAGACCTATTCCCAGGGAGCCTGGAAACCGAGACATGGTTCAGTTCACATCCGGCCTCCCGACACTTCCGATCGCGGCGCTCGCGAAGCGGCAGATTTTGAACTCCGAACCACGGATTCGGGCCTTCCACAATGCCGGGTAATTGCACTTCCACCGCCGTTGGCCGTAGGCATGCATGTGGCTGCCATCATATACATGCAGTCCATTGGTCAAAATCCCCTCCTAGGTAGCTACAACCGAACACGTGGACCAAACCCAACCAAAACGATCAGTCCGGCGCTCCTCACCCTTCATACGTGCATCACCACGTGGCGAAAGCTAAGCTTGAGCGTTCCGGCTTAGTAGATTCGCAGATTCCGCTCCTCAACCGATGGGCGGGCAGTCTTGGTCAGCGCCATCACCTACTCCGTCTAGGTGATCTGAATGCTGACTAGGATCGGGCACGCCGTAGAACGGAAAGAAACACTCAAAACTGCCCAAACAGGGTGGTAAGCCAGCATTCGTGTCCGACAATCGTCGACCAGCACCGAGAGCACCATGGCTGACAATGAGGCCCCCGCTCACGTGCCCGCTGTCCAGGACGACCCGGCGTTCGACTCCGAGGACGATGCAGAGGAGGAGCAGATCGGGGACAAGCGTAAGCGTCGGGACTCCGTCGTGTGGGGCTGCTTCAAAAAGGTCTGCAACAACTCCCAGCGCGCCATTTGCCTCCTCTGCACCAGGCATCCCAACAACCCCGTGACGATCAGTTGCAAAGATGGGGCTACCTCAGCCATGTGAAAGCACCTCTGCAAGGTGCACAAGGAGAGGCACGTCCAGCTTAAGGCAATGGTGGCCGCAAGCAAGTTGTGTGACGCATGGACGGTTGCGGCAAAAGAAGACGTGGAGGTCGCAGCAACGAATCCTGAAAACGCTCCTGTGTCTCCTGGTGCTGCTAGTGTGGGTCTCGTCTTCAAGACGAAGTATTTCCTCAACCTCCTTTGGAAACATCTCGTCGACAAAAACCTGTCTTTCAGCTCCATGGACTCGTTTTGGCTCGCCAAAGCGTTTGCGCATGCTAATCCTGCTGCGAGTCTTCCCGGGCGCATGACGTTTGCCCGCCTCATCCGGGCGGATGCTTCTGCATACCGTGCGCACATCAAAGTCCTCTTTGGCACTATGACGAGCGCCATCAGCTTCACCACGGATGGCTGGAAAACCATCAACAACACGAAGTACTTGGGCGTCACCGGCCACTGGATCGACCACAACTACAAGATCCGTGCCATTGCACTCGCCTTCCCCGCCATTGCCCGTGGTGCTACTGCCGAGAACCTGTACCTCCTCCTCAAGAACGCGCTGCAGCAGTGGGGTCTATGGGACAGACTTTTCTGTCTCACAGCGGACAACGAATCAACGAACGACGCCATGATCGACCAGTACCTCATCCTGCACAACGAATCCTTTGAAAAAGATGGCCACATACGGTGTCTCGGCCATGTCATCAACCTGGCCGTCAGAGACCTTCTCAAGTTGTTGCGGGTCGCTGCAATCCTCGGGCAAGTTCGGGCGATCGCTGTCTTTGTGACGAGGACCCCGACCCAAGAGGAGTCCTTGATGGAGGCAGTGAAGGAGGCGGGCGTGAAGTACCTTTCCCTCCACCTCGACACTGAAACGAGGTGGAACAGAACGCTCGACATGTGTGAGCGCGTCATCGGCCTCAAGGACGTGCTGGAGGGTTGGCTAACGGACTTCGGCCGTGATGATGCTGCACTGAAGCCGACGTTTGACGACTGGGATCTCATTGCCCAGGTCACCATCATCCTGAAGCCATTCAAAAGCTTCACGGATGAGATTTCAGGTTCCACATACCCCACCCTTTCACTCGTCATCCCCTTCAATGCTTCGCTGCTGGAGAAGATGCAGGCCTGGTTGGTGAAGGCGCTGGCAGCCGAGAAGAAGAGCAAGCGCAGGGGAAACGCTGGCCACCTGGACTGCAAGCAGCAGCTCCTCTTGGAGCTGAAGGATGGCATTGTCGTGTGCATCGCCAAACTGGACAAGTATGTGAAGCTGCTGACAGAACGGCACGTGCTGGCAACGGCATGTGATCCGCGCTTCAGGTTGCGCTTTTACGAGCGCGTCCACCCTAAGGTCGGCATCAACACAGCCGCAGAACTGCAGCTAAAGGTGGTGGACATGTTGCGCCCCTACAACAAGAGAGTTCTGCAACAACGTGAGGCGGAGGAGGCTGCTGCAGCAGCCCTTGATGCGGCAGCCGCAGACATGGCAGTGCAGGTAGCATCCGGCACAACAAGCTAGGGCGAGGTTGCTGCAGCTACATCATCATCTGCGGCAACACCTGCAACTGCAGGTGATACTTGGTTACATGTTTCACATGTAGCAGTCCGTTTTGGCTTAGATGTTCCATCAATGAAGCATATGCAATGTGGTAGCAATGCACAAAATTCATACACTTACTAACAAATGGAACAATGTCTTTCTATATGTATGCAGAGACTCAACAACAAAACCGAGATGGTGCCACTTCAGCCCTGCGTCGAAGCCAGCGCATCAGCGCCAACCAGAATCTGCTGGAGGCTGCACTCGAGGATGCAGCCGCCGACATGTTTGCTGAGGATGACCAGGACCAAGTGCAGGCCCAGCCAAGCTCACTGGAGCTGGAGGTGGCTGCGTGAGCCAAGGAGGAGAAGAAGGGCCGCAGGTGCAACATTCTGACGTACTTGAGGAAGAACAAGACTCAATTCCCCACGTTCCATCTTGCTGCCCTGGACCTCTTTGCAGTCCCGGCAACAAGTACACCTTCCGAGATGCTGTTCTCACTAGGCCGCCACGTCATTACAGACTTCAGACAGAGCCTGATTGACGTGACGATTGAGAACCTTATGTTGCTGAAGTCGTGGGTGAACGACCCGGCACTTGCAGACTTTCCAGTGGCTCCAAACGGAGACGTGGCACCAGAATTGGAAGCTGAAGATAAACGTCTCAACTTGTCCGGCGTGCAGCACATGTGGCTCTCCAGGAGAATGGTGATAACGCAGACGGGGATGAGGTTGACAGCAACGACGTTGCTGATGTGGGAGAGGACAATGGAGCTCCTGGAAGTGCCTGTGGTGTTGAGGCAGAAGCATGATAAATGTTCATTGAGGAAGAGGAGGCATGCCGTCATGCGGTCGAAGAGGCAGGGCAGACATGCCGTCATGAAAGTAAAGGTGGAGTTGTGCTTACATGTCACATTTGACATTGTCATTGGCCACAAAATTCCCTTGTAGTTTGAAGTTGAATGCAAAAAGTACAACTGCACAATAGAATTTTCCATGCAGTGTAATTCTCCTCATGTCAAATGGAATTGAATTGAGTGAGTGAATTGTAGTTCTCCTCATGTCACATGGAATTCAATTGAGCTTGTGAAGTGCAATTCTCCTTGTGCCACATGGACTTGAATTGAATTAAAAACTAAAAGGATTCCATGGATTCGTGAATCCACACGAATTTGCGAATCTGGGTCTGGGATTCGCGAATCCGAATCCACCCTTGGATTTGAACTCACGAATCTGAATCCAAGTCAGGATTCATGAATCGGATTCGGTGTGCAGCCTTGCCGGGTCTCGACCACACCATGCATGGATCATGCATAACACATGTAGCAATGGGTCTCCACGTCACACCGGTAGAACTCACCAGGTACGCGGATCTTGACCAGATATAACCTCGACCCTAGCATCGTGCCGCACCCCAAGTGACCTCGTTGTCCTCAAAAGAGTGTCAGGCCAAAGCCCACACACCAACACTCCCCCTGGGCTGTAGAAGGTGACAATATGAGCAAAGTAGATATCTGCTCCCAACACAATTCCCGAGGAGGGAGCACAGCTCCCCCATGACCACATACCCCTACATAGCAACAGCAAGGGTGATGATGATGCAAGTGGGATGTGCTCGCATAGAGCCTCATCCCGGAGCGCCGTCGTCGCTGTCGACGTCGTCGCTGCTGTCTTCATCTGTTGTTGTGACTCGTGCAGCGCTAAGGGCGCCTTCCAAAACAATCGCCTATTGTATAGACTCCAACTTCTGAGCTACATATCGCCTCGCGGCCATCGCAGTGTCGAGGCGCGTATGGAGTTCGACAAGCTCTGATGCGGCAGACGACTGGCTGGTTACATCTGCGGCATGTATGCCGTCAGTAACGTAACGATCATGATGGTGGACCTCGATCATGTGCGTGTCGGCACAAGCGAGAGCCTCCTATAGTCTCACAGTCTCACCCCGTAGGAAGGAGTGGAGCTGCGCCTGCTCGTCGCACAAGTCGACATCCTCTGCGTTAGTCGTCGACTCAAGTGCCGTCAGGCAACGAGATGCTGGTAGAGCGTGGGTGAAAGACAATGAGTCGCCACGTAAGTCGTCTGGGGTTGTAGGAACGGCTGTTGCGAAGGCACATGCTGCTCGTAACACACTTGTCACTCAGCCGTAAGCAGCTGGCCGGACGTCGACATGTGTAGGTACAGCTGCATCCGCGGCAACGTCGCGGTCATTGAAGGTTCGCTCAGTGACATGGTGCTCCTCACGGCTCCTCGTTCGCAGCCCATCATGCACCTGCTGCTCGAGATCCACCTGTCCCAGACGTGCATCATGTAGAGACCACTTAGCTGCCTCAAGACACCTATGTACATCCTCCACACACACCTGGAAAACCCGTCGTACTGGAACATCCATAATGTAACAACAGCTGCTGGCCTCCTGGAGCTCGGCCATGAGACTCTGCACATGTTCCTCCGATCGAGCCATGACTGCCTCTTGCTCATGAACCGCGGAGAATAGGCATTTGGGTACAAGAACTGAAGCTTGGACGAGAGTAGCTGTGTCGTCAGGTGAAACTGCCGCAGTGTCAGTGACACTGGTCAAAGCTGCGATGAGCAAGAGGTCCGCAGCTCGCTCTTCAATGTCTAGGGCGCAGATGCGGACACGTGCTGTGACCAAGGCGCCATCTCGTGCTCGTGCTGCGGCTATTACAAGAACGGCAGCGCACTGGGCCTCTACGTCTGCCTCCGACCCTGCGTCCGACCATTCCACGATGGACAACTGATCCTCATAAAGGAAGTCCGCATCATCCTCGTGGTCCATCACTGGCTCATTCTACCTAGCACTATCTGTCAGAACCATGTGGGCATCTGTTGTGGGCCGAGCATCAGAATCTCTATCACCTGTTGCTCCGAGCACCATGGCAGCTGTCTCCACATAAGCTAACGCGGGAGCGCACACATCCTCAGGTGCAACTCCTATATCGGCCGTCGTCACGTCATCCGCCAAGGTATCAACGATCACCATCT
Source organism: Penium margaritaceum (assembly GCA_023375785.1). Classification (NCBI taxonomy): domain Eukaryota; kingdom Viridiplantae; phylum Streptophyta; class Zygnematophyceae; order Desmidiales; family Peniaceae; genus Penium; species Penium margaritaceum. The sequence continues at coordinate 119,183 of SZWC01003394.1, forward strand.
CCATTCCCGACTCTGACTCAGCATCGGAATAATCCTCCTCTGACAAAGAGTCTCCATCAGGTGCCTGTAGCTGCTATCGCTGCAGGTGCTTCCAGCCGCTTATTGCTGCTATGGTCGTTGTTGCTTACAAATGTAGCTGTTGTCTCCGCTACCTCCACCGCTCCGCTTCAACGTGGTGGGTCCCTCCAGGATCTACTGCTGCTATGGGTGGTTGCCGCTGTTGCCACTCATTACCGCTCCCGTTGTTGCGTCTCTGCTACACAACATAACGATTTATGGCTTGTTTGCTGTGTTACCATGAGAAACTTCTTAAAATTTTCCTAAATGCTTGCCACTTAACTAAGCGTCAGCGCTCAGTCAGTGTGTGACGACAGTCACAAGTTATGCACAAAATTGCAAGGGTCTGGGTAGGGACACGTCCACAGTGTCCGAAAGCACATAAATGAATATAGTTGCAGAGATAGTTAATAAATGATAGGTCCACAGCATAAATACCTGTCGCAGCGCATGACAGGTGTCCCACGCGGTGGTGCAAGATTTGTCCTAAAACCGGCCCAAAAACATTGTTTTGGCCATAACTCTGTATAGACAAATCAGAAAGTTACGCCGTCTGAACCTAGAGATGCAAAAACTCGTTCCGGACGCTACGACTAGTCACACGCATAAGTCTGGCACCGATCGGTGGATAGACAATACAAAACATACAAATTGGGCTCAAGAGCCAGTCCACTGAGAATACTCTAGTGTCTGCAGAAAAATCGCAAAGCACCGCGACAAGCACCCAGGATGTCGTGGCAGCTCTCTGGCAACTATTGGTGGGTGGAGCCACCACGTCGGTGCTCCGGTGCCAGCTGTGTCCGTATCAAGGATAGGCTACAGAAAAGCTGTAGAAGGTCTGAGACAATATCCACGGCGTTGGGGCAGTCGTCGGTCAGCTCCAAGTGGGTGGTCCACGACCGGCCGACGCGCCGGTGCCTCCAGCGCCCGCATCGGGATTCATGTCGTCGCGCTCTCCTATACCGCTACTCTCTTGGCCGTCGCTCGTGACGGGTAGAAGTCACACACACCAAAACTCCCCCCGGCTGACACAACTGTCAACGTAATGATGTTTGAGCGAAGGCAAGGAAGAATGGCTCAGGCAACCAATCATAGCGAGCACCGATCAAGCATATCACAGCACAAGGTCTCATCGTGACAATGGTGTATCACACCAAGTGCCCCAGTCTCTACCCTCAAGAAGTCAATCACACACCTACGTGTCAAACATCATGTAAGAGAGACAGAGAAACAAGGACTCCTCGTGACCCCGGAAAATGTCTTCAGGCGTCCGGGTCTCGACCACACCATGCATGGATCACACATAGCACATGTCAAACATCATGCAAGAGAGACGGAGAAACAAGGTCTCCTCGTGACCTCATTAAATGTCTCCGGGTTTCCGGTACTCGACCACACCATGCATGGATCATGCATAACACATGTAGGCAATGGATCTCCACGTCACACCGGTAGAACTCACCAAGTACGCGGGTCATGACCAGCATAACCTCGACCCTAGCATCGTACCACACCCCAAGTAACCTCGCTGTCTTCAAAAGAGTGTCAGGCTAAAGCCCACACACCAACACCTAGTTCTAATGTGCCTCGAAATAATGTATCAGAACAGTTGTACATAAGTGAGGCATACTTCGTCTCATATCGCGGACAACAGTCGTTCTACCCTTGGAGGAGATCAACCCGCAATGGTAATACGCGTTGACATCAGCAACCGGCTGGAACAAATTATCGCGCGTGTTGTTCTCATGATTTGGAGTGTTGAACTTGAAGTCCGATGCACGGTACAAGCTCTAGTGTCTCTGTCAGCTGTCCAACGTGGCAGACTATGCGCGAAGATCCCGTGAGATCATCACTAGTGCACACATGGCCACTGACGAGCTATGTGTTCACCATAACAACGGCCTCAAATGGGACATCCGACGAGCAATTGTCATTTTCGACATCCAAAAGGAGTTCACGCAAATGCTCCTAGTGATAGAAAGAATTGGCAACACCGACTTGAACACTCGGATCAAGGAATTTTATGGTTGGTGACCTCCCAACCACAATTATTGTGGGAACGGAAAAAGCTAGTTGGGGGACTCCTCGACTCCGATGGAAGTGGATGTCGTCGACTAGAGGGACACGTGTACTTACTACAACTGTGAACAAGTTGGACACATTGCTCTAAACTGCCGCAGCAAGCAACATGCCAAAAAGGGGGGAAGTTGCAGAAAAGCGAGTCAGTAAACGACAAAGGGTAAGAGTGAAAGGCGTGACTCTTGTGAAAGGAGCGATCTACGCCGAACGATCGCCCATCTGAACGGCCTAAACGCTGCAGATTGTTTTTGAGATCGCAGAATTTGACAGAGGTACGAGGACGACCAACCGGTGATGCTGCAAAAAGTTGGTACCCTAATGTCGGTGATGATTCTCTCGCTAGGTGGTCCTTCCCCCAAACGACAAACTTTGCTGCATGCTACTTGAAGAATGCCACGACGCAGATCTAGGTGGACATTTTCGAGAAGACAAGATGCTGCAGAAGCTGGCGAAAAACTTCTGGTGGGACAAAATGCAATCCATCGTGGCAAATCTTGCAACATGTCTCAGTGACAAAAATCTCGTCGCACACGGCCACCCCGACTCCTTCAACCGCTCCCCATTCCGACAGAACCGTGGAACGACATCTCCATGGACTTCGTCACTTGACTACTTGTCACAGCTGAGGGATATGACGCAACCCTCGTGGTCGTCTGACTTATTTCATCCCATATTTCTCCACCATCTGGGATGAAATAAGCCAGACGCTCGCAAAGAATCAAGCAGCGATGAAACGAGTTGCTGACCAACATTGCAGCGACGATGTTGTCGCCGCTGGCGACAAATTCCTTCTGAGTTCGACCAACATCAAACTTTGTGGAGTTGACTGTTCGAAGCTCAAACCCCGCTGGTTCGGAACGTTTGAGATCCAGCGCATGCACAACCCATGGTTGCGCGACTCAAACCCGCAGAAACTATGCAAGTTCATCCGGTGTTTCATATCAGCAGACTCGAGCACTACCAAGACCCCGGAGAGAACTTACCTGGCAGGGATGTCCCTCCCCCTCCCGTGCTAGTGGATGAGGACATCGAATACGTCATCGAGGACATCCTTGGCCATTGACGACGAGGCAAGACCACAGAATATCTTGTCAAGTGGCACGGCTATGACCCTGTGCATAACAGCTGAGAACCCTATGACAACCTTCGAGAGTTCAATCACCTAATCGAGGGCTATCATCGCCGTCACCGGGCCACGTCTGTATGCGCACCTGGACCCCATGGCTAAAGGGGGGGGAGGGGGGGAAGTGTTATGTACCAGACGCACACGAGTCCTTTCTCTTTCTATGTGGGCATTTCTGTCATTACAAAAATGGCCCACCGCATGTCGAGACCTCGATTTTCAATCTGACGGTCAAGGGCTATTCGGCCGACTGCCCTCGCCCTTTGGTGAACCTTCATGAATATTGTGACAGTTCTGACCACTTTCAAGAATCCACGATAGAAGTGACACGGCCTTTTGGTCGACTTCTCGACGTATCGAGACATATTTCTATTTATAAGGATGCATCTCGCATATTCATCGACGATCATTGAAGCCCCCCAATCTCGGCAGAGATGCTCGAATTTGACTACTCAGAACGCGACTCCACACGCGTAGCTCGACAATCGACCAAACGACCCCGACTATGCCTCATTCGTAACTCGACACTTATATATATATGTTTGATCATTTCGACACTTGTCATAGAAGTACAATTATTGTTAATTATGAATTACTCAGGTGTCCCAAACTCTAAATTATGTTCTGCCTTACAACATCTACCTGGTCACAATCCACGCTCCGTTCGGCATGGCAGAGATCTCATCTCTCCATAGAGCAATCCGGGTGTGCCAACTTGTTTGTGACAAACGTCTTGACATGTGCTCGCGCGCGGCAGTCAGGCGAGCTTGGGATTGTTGTTCGTCTCCCCGAACTTTGCACATTCAAAACCTCGCAAGCGAACTCTCAATCCTTTTAATGTATTTCTGACAGCCGATGGCAACGGGCCAAGCGTATCGTTGACGTTTCTTGTTCGCTGTACAGCCGTTAAGCCTGTTTTCACGATTTGTATATCCTATCCGTTCATTACATGAACTGAGCGTATGAGATCGTAGCTTCAACATGCACGTCAATTTATTTCATGGACTAGAAATTCCAGCCACCCTACGTCAGCGAAGGGAAGAGAATAGATAGCACCGCATCTCCTTTGCTTGTCTATCCGCCACAAACCCGTCTTCCTCCCTTCTCTCTCCGTGGACGTAATGCAGCTTAAATCTCTCCATAGCTGGATGGTGGACGTCGTGCCCCGTGCCCTTCTGTCGGGCTGAAAATTGGCTCTCGCGCTCGTGACGTTGACGCCTGACCCAGGGTGTGGACCAAAGGATGGACCTTGGGGATGTCCCCACGGGCAAGTCGGCCCCATGGCATCCACCCTCGAGACCATCACATCGTGTATCCAGCCATGACGTTGGTGACATTCCCTCCCATTTCTGGGCCGCCAGCCGTATCGTAGGGTAAGAAGTCGCATCACGCTGACACCCTGAGCGGCACATCCAAATGCCATCCAATGTAGTCACGTTCCTACGCCACGCATGAACGGAAGAGACTCTCCTCAGGTGGCCAGATTCACATCGCATCATGCGACGGCAAAAAGCTCACTTGGTATCCCCACCGCATGGAGCCCGCGTCGCTCCGCATCGATTTCGGAGCACCGGCGGGGCCCAAAACGCGCACACGCCCAAACTTTCAAACTTCGGACTTTCAAGCGTCCGACCGCAGCTCTCTCTCCGCATCCGCTGTCTGCACCCCACCCCGCCATCGGCCGCCGAGCTTCCCAAGGCCAGCCGAGCCAGCCACGCCTTCAACTGCTCAAAGACAACCGTCTCGCCTTCCTCCTCCCGCCTTGCACCGCGACGCCCGCACTCGTGGCCGCGTCTCGGCCTCTCAGGCGGCGGCTTCGGCGTAGCGGCGCGGCACTCGAGCGAACGAGTTGGCTCCCATAAACAGGCAACGCCCTCAGTGTCAAACCAGCATTCCAAGCTCACACCCAGCTGACATCGCCGCCCATCACCCGAGAACTAAGTCTCCGAGGCCGCCAGCAGTGACCAGTGTGTATCGACAGATCCGAACGCAGTTCACCGCAGAGACATCTTGAAGCCTCGTCCCAGAGCCCCACCACCCGACCCGACAAAGGAGTCCCAGCCGCACCCCCCCATCACCGCCACCATGTATGTGATCAAGCGCGATGGCCGTAAGGAGGCGGTGCATTTCGACAAGATCACTGCTCGCCTCAAGAAGCTGAGCTATGGCCTCAACATGGACCACTGCGACCCCGTGCTCGTAGCGCAGAAGGTGGGCAAGGAGACGGTCCGGCTCGATCCCAGCCCTTAAACCTCAGCATGGCGCTTCCGCCATGATTCTCGATAAAAGCAGGTTGAAGGGATTCTGGAGGCCTTTCATGAGGCCCAGTGGTTGCCGTCATTGCCTCCTGATTCGCGATTCGAAGCGCGCATGATATGCGCAATCGCGGCGCGGCTGAGATCGCAAGCCCAGCTTCTCGTAACTTCCTGGAAACTTCTGGATCGCCTGTGGCTCTTCTGGTCTGGATTCATACGGACGAGGAGATAAGCGGGGCACCCTAATCCCCGCACGTAAGCGCTGGCCCAATGTCGGGCGGCTCGGCCGGAAACCGGAACGCAGCACCTGGTCGCGCTCCATTCAATGAGCAGGAGGAGACCTTGTCCGCGATGTTTTTAGTTGGCTCCGAGGCGCTCAACACGGCTCGCTCGGGGACGGCGGTCGTGCATGCGGCAGGTGGCTGTGGGCCAGAACCACTAGGGTGCCACAGCCTGCGGCTGGCGCAGAGCAAATAACAGCGGTGCAGGGACTAGAATAGTGCTGGTGGTTGTCAGAGTGGCGTGCGTGCGGAGTTGTGCTTCAGCGCTCGTGGTTTCGTGTGGTTGAATGTGCGAGGCGCAGGTGTGCATGGGCGTGTACAAGGGCGTGACGACGTCGCAGCTGGACGAGCTGGCGGCCGAGACTGCCGCGTCCATGACTGCCACTCACCCCGACTACGCCGTGGTGAGTGCGGTGATGTGCTGTGGTGTGTCGTGCGGCTGCACGACACAGCGTGAGTGATGGGTGTCGGAGTGGCCACAGAGGGAAAACTGATGCTTTGCTTTGCGCCTTTTATGGCAGCCGTGAGTGAGGGATTGTTAGTCGATCACTCTCCTTCCCTCTGTGGCCTTGGGGTCGTAACGGATGGCTGAGCTCTGGTCGGTTCGTCGTCGTGGGTATGCCGTGTGTCATGCAGCTGGCGGCTCGCATCGTGGTATCCAACTTGCACAAGAATACCAAGAAGCTGTTCTCCGAGACGTGAGTGACTGGTCTGTTTGTGTTCCGCGGAGCATGTTGACTTGATTCTCGATCACCTCCACCAAGTCTGCTCCACTTTGTCGCGTCAGCCGCTTTGAACCTGGTACGTGCCGCGCTGAAGCTGATGTGCGCGGTGCGGTGCGGCGGTGGTGCAGGGTGAAGGACATGTACCAGCACGTGAATGAGCAGTCGCGACTGAAGTCTCCCCTCATCGCTAACGACGTGTATGAAATCATTATGAAGGTGAGCGAGGGTACGACGGTGGTTAAGTTGCAGGTCACCCACCCGCTCATGCTCTCTTCTCCTTCCCGTTACACAAGGCTGACGTCACCACTCTTCCATGGAAGCTGCGTGCAATGTGGTTCATTGTGTGGTTCTTTTCCTCCGTTGCAGAACGCCGAGCGGCTGGACAGCGAGATCATTTACGACCGCGACTTTGACTACGACTACTTTGGGTTCAAGACGCTGGAGCGGTCGTACCTGCTGCGCGTCAATGGCAAGGTGGTGGAGCGGCCGCAGCACATGCTCATGCGCGTGGCGGTGGGCATCCACAAGCACGACGTTGACGCCGCCATCCGCACGTACCACCTGACCAGCCAGCGGTGGTTCACGCACGCATCTCCAACCCTGTTTAACGCTGGCACGCCCAGGCCTCAGGTGCTTGATTGCTGTAGGATGTTGTGCTGGCTGGCTGGGGTTTGGGCCGACAACTGCATTGTATCGTGTGGGGATGCGAGGGTGTGGGTGTGGTAGCGGCTGTCGCTGCGTGAGGCTCCTTCTTGACCCACGGACCGTGGGTATTTGAGGGCCTTTGCGAGTGGATCATGCTTTTACATTTCCCCCTGTTCATGGGGTGTCTCCTCGGCTGGTTGTCTTCATTCCTGTCTGACCACTTCTGTGCGTCTGTGTCTGACACATTTTTTGTTGCTGTTGTCGCGTGTGCTTGCTGCATGGTGTCTCTCCGCGGGTGCAGCTGAGCAGCTGTTTCCTGGTGTGCATGAAGGAGGACAGCATCGAGGGCATCTACGACACGCTCAAGGAGTGCGCCGTCATCAGCAAGAGCGCCGGCGGCATCGGCCTCTCCATCCACAACATCCGCGCGCACAGCAGCTACATCCGCGGCACCAACGGCACGTCCAACGGCATCGTGCCCATGCTGCGCGTGTTCAACGACACGGCCAGATATGTGGACCAGGGTGGCGGCAAGAGAAAGGGTGAGATTTTGGGGTTTGTGTGGGTTGGGGTGGAGGGATACAGCTGGCTGAGATTCCCTGAAGAAGAGATGAGGTGCTTCGATTGCTTGTGTGAACTGGTAAAATCTGGATGAATGTCTTCTGATGTTGAAGCAGGCATTTTCCTGTATCTTTCCAAGGTGGAGCTAACTTATCCTATGTTTTCCATCCACAGGTGCATTTGCTGTGTACCTCGAGCCGTGGCATGCGGACGTTTTTGAGTTCCTGGACCTGCGCAAGAACCATGGCAAGGTAAGCCTGCTGCGACCATCGTCGATGCTGTCGCAGTGGAGGTTGAAATGGCTTCTATTGAGCTCAAAGCCCATGGGGTTCCGACCAGTCATACAGCACGTTTGTGATGGGTCGAGTGATGACAGCTAGCAGCTGACTGCATGTCAGCTGTGTGTCACATGTGGGCCGAGCACTCATCCATCTGAATGCTGTGGTGCAGGAGGAGGCTCGTGCCCGTGACCTGTTCTACGGGCTGTGGATTCCCGACTTGTTCATGAAGCGTGTGGAGGCCGACCAGCACTGGTCGCTTTTCTGCCCCAACGAGGCGCCGGGGTTGGCCGACTGCTGGGGCGAAAAGTTTGAGGAGCTCTACACCCAGTACGAGAAGGAGGTGTGTTGTCTGTCTTGTGCAAGAATGTGGCTGCTGCCGAGTAATATGTGGGCGATGGCAAAGCTGTGGTTGGCTTCAACATGATTCTCACTGTTGCTGGTCGTGACAATGAGCATTCTTTTTCCCTCTCTCATCATCGATGTATGTTGACGTCTCCACATCTTTCCACCGCTGTGCAGGGCCGAGCCAAGAAGGTGGTGGGTGCGCAGAAGCTGTGGTTTGCCATTCTGGAGGCGCAGGTGGAGACTGGAAACCCTTACATGCTCTACAAGGTCGGCCATGGCCTCCCTCCCCTGTCCTCCTTAACCTCCTCCAGACCAGATCTATGGGGCGTCCACCCTTCAATGCGCAAAAATTTCCTTGGCCATGGTGACTTGTTTTCTCTTGCTGCACTGTGTTTCAAATGCTCTGGCGCTAACAGTGACTGTGACTTGTCTTGGCTTGTGCTGTCGGCCAACAGGACGCGTGCAACCGCAAGAGCAACCAGCAGAACCTGGGTACAATCAAGTCGTCCAACCTGTGCACGGAGATTCTCGAGTACACGAGCCCCGACGAGACGGCCGTCTGCAACCTGGCGTCCATCGCGCTGCCACGCTTCGTGCGGCAGAAGGGTGTGCCGGAGGACTCGCACCCGTCGAAGCTCATCGGCAGCCTGGACCACGAGCACCGCTTCTTTGACTTTGACAAGCTGGAAGAGGTTTGTGCTGTCGCTACGTTTCCTGGATCAGCCCATTATGCTTCTTGGTGGACTTTGTTTTTCCCAACCGTGTGCACTACTGTGTTTTTATTCACAAGACCAGCCATCGTCCACGCTGATCCATGTGCTTTGTGAATTCCAAAGTCTTGCAATTCCACTCGAGGAAGGACAAGTTTCCTGACCGCTGGATGGTTTGTGGATGCTGATGTGTACACGTGCAGATCACGGAGGTGGTGACGCACAACCTCAATCGCATCATCGACGTGAACTATTACCCCACTGCGACTGCGAAGAACTCCAACATGCGCCACCGCCCCATTGGCATCGGCGTGCAGGGCCTTGCTGACGTGTTCATCCTGCTGGGCATGGCATTCGACTCCGATGAGGTGTGTGCCATGTCTTTGCTTCTATTGGAGGCTGTGCACCACTGCCCTGACCTAGGAGAGTGATGCGATTCTTATGTCACCTGAGGACCAGATACGATTTCGATCCAGCACTCTTTTAAGTTGAAACAGCAACTGTGTCTCCCTTATGCCCCCACTGTGGGTGTTTCATTCTAAGCCATGGCTGGTGGGGATGTCACTGATGACCTTGTGCAGGCCAAGAAGCTCAACTGTGCCATCTTTGAGACCATCTACTACGCTGCACTCAAGGCGTCGTGCCAGCTGGCGAAGGAGGAGGGTGTCTACCCCTCGTACAAGGGATGCCCTGTGAGCAAGGTGAGGGTTAGTGTGATCCTTTGATCCTCTGTACTCAGGAAATGTTTCGCGTGCGACACACAAGCCTGCCCCAGCGGTGAATGCTTCATGGTTGCCTTACTGGATGAAGAATACGATCTGTCCTCCCTCTAGAGCATGGCTTCGCCATGTGCTTCTCACACATGTTCCATCATTTCTCTTCCACTCGATCTCCATCCTGGCGTGCGACCATGCACCATGAGCAGGGAGTGCTGCAGCCAGACATGTGGGGTGTGACGCCGTCGGATCGCTGGGCATGGGAGGAGCTGCGGGCGAACATAGCACAGCACGGCGTGCGCAACTCGCTGCTCGTCGCGCCCATGCCCACCGCGTCCACCAGCCAGATCCTCGGCAACAATGAGTGCTTTGAGCCGTACACCTCCAACATCTACACTCGCCGTGTTCTAAGGTGTGTGCGTGCGTGTGTGTGTATGTATGCCGCCGCTCATGTGTGTATTTTTTGGGTGTGTATGTTGCATGCTTGATGGCATGTGGTTGCTGCTTGGCAGGAATTCCTGACCTGCCTGATGATGCAGGTGATGCTCTCTACCCCTCTTTCTACTGCCTCCTCCCCCTGCTCTTCTATTGCATTTCAAATGTGTATGAGTGTGCATGTGTCTCTGTCTTTTGTGTGCAGTGGTGAGTTTGTGGTGGTGAACAAGCACCTCCTCAACGACCTCACGACGCTGGGGCTGTGGACGCCGGACCTCAAGAACGAGGTGCTCTACCACAGCGGTTCTGTGCAGGAGGTGCCGCAGGTGCCTGACAACCTCAAGAAGATCTACAAGTGAGTGGCTGCAGCCTGGTCGGAGGAAGTGGGTCTGGGGCTAGGTTGCTCCGTTCATGGTGGTTTTGGTCTTTTGCCAGTTCGTGATGGCTGACATGGTCTGGTGCTGGATGTGCATGCATGACCCAGTGCATGTGCACATGAGAGAAGATATGGGATGGCTCATGCGTTCATGATTTTCAACATCTTCTTGTGGATGTGTGGATGTGTGGATGTATCCGTGTGTGTTGCGTATGGCCAGGACGGTGTGGGAGATGAAGCAGCGACACATTGTGCAGATGGCTGTGGACAGGGGTGCCTTCATCGACCAGTCGCAGAGCCTCAACATCCACATGGACACGCCGTCGTTTGGCAAGCTCACGTCGTTGCACTTCTTTGCGTGGTCGAGGGTGAGTGAGCTCCTACTGTCTTAGCACTTGTTCATGCTCTGGAACGCATCAGAGTGAATGCAATTGCAGTTGCCTGTCTGCTACTTCTGTTCTGCCAAGTATTTTTTGCGAGAATGTCTCCACCCTTTTTGCTCTCTTGTGATGCTCTCCTCTGTGCCTGAAGGATGGTTGGTGCGACGGTTTTTTTTCTGCGACACCTCTCCCCCGGGACGTTTGATTGCTCATGGGCGTATGTTGTGTGCAATGCAATGCAATGTGTCAGGGGTTGAAGACGGGCATGTACTATCTGAGAACGCGGGGAGCAGCAGACGCCATCAAGTTCACTGTGGACTCCTCTGCCGTCGAGAAGGTGTGTGCCCAGAAGAAGGACAAGAGGGATGCAAGTCGATGGCTGTGTGGGTGGTTGCGCATGCAGCATGTGCCAGCATGAGCAGGGCATGAAATGCCGCAATGTATCTGTGAGCTTTCCTGTGTTTTTGGTCATGGTAGTGTGATGGCCCCCATATGCCTGACTCTGTTGTCTGCCGTGTTGTTTCTGCAGCGCAAGGAGCAAAAAGCTAAGGATTTGGAAGCAAAGGATGTGGAGGCGAAGATGGCGGCAGTTGCATGCTCGCTGGAGAACAGGGACGAGTGCCTTGCCTGCAGTGGCTGATGAGGGGGGGAGCTTGCGCACACTACCTGCTGACACACTTTCATTCATTCCAAATGTCTTCTGGCCTTCCGGCGGAGACACTTTATGTACAGGGCACAGCAGCGGCATGGAGTATGAGCAGCAGCCTCACCTGCTTGTGCAACGCATGGTGCTGACCGATCTCGTGCCTCTTGCTAGAGAGCTCGAGGCTCCTCAAAATTTTTGTCTCACAGCACACCTTTTGGTCCCCGTACGTTTGAGGGGATAGAGGAGGCTTCGTGGGATGTTTTTTCTTGGTGGAATTAAGGCTGGAACATGCGCATTGGCTGATCTGTTCAAGGGTAGTGGCTACAGCATGTGCAGCTATTGCAACAGTGCTGGGTTGCAGCCTCCTTTCATGGGTGCATGGGCTTGAATGTGAGGAGGGTTGTGTTCGTTGTAAAACTATCTCTCTCTCTCTCTCTCTCTCTCTCTCTCTCT
>SZWC01003394.1:131484-164693 GCA_023375785.1 Penium margaritaceum
CTCCCTCTCTCTCTCTCTCTCTCTCTCTCTCTCTCTCTCTCTCTCTCTCTCTCTCTCTCTCTCACTCTCTCTCTCTCTCAGCATACCCAATGCAGTTGATGTCAGCATCACATCTGCTGATGTCACCCCTACCCCTTGGTCAATGAGACGAACCATGAGGCGGGTCTTATTGCTGTACATTGGCCAGTAACACTAGCACCCACTGCTCATGTTCTCACCCGGTCCATAGTGATGCATGTGCATGTGCATGACTCTATCCCACTCTCCCCTTGCTTCCCTCAACACTGAGTTTTGCTTGTAAGTATGTTTACAAGTACCTCTTGATAGCAACGACATGCACATCAACCAAAGTAAAGAACCCGAAGAAGCGCTCCCATCCCCTCTTCTCTGAGAATTTGTCTCCGCAACATGTCCGCAGGTCCTCCCCTGTTGCACCCGCTATTGCTAGCACTGCGCCTGCTGTTGATGCCAATGCTATGCTATGGCATCTCACTCAGCATCACCAGTGCTCGCAGTTGAGATTATTCCCGTAAACACAGCTGATGTTGATGCTGGAGCAGCCATTGCAGCTATTGCAGCTATCATTGCTACAACATTGTGAACAGTACATGAGCCAGTGAGCAATGAGCACAGAGTTTGTTCTCGAGGCGTACACTGCAGCTGTAGTGTCCCTAGGGCTTGTTGCAATGGCTGTAGTAAGCATAGCTACCCAAGTTTCTAATGTCGCAGCTGAGCTTCCATCCACTGCCGCAACCACTGCCACAATATTGTCCGCCATTGTGTCCATTCGCACATCCACTGGTGGTGCCGTAACAGCTTCATTTTGTCGCATTTCCAGCAGCTATTGCTGCAGCTGCACTCACAAGCTGCCTTTGTCTCGTTGCAGCATTAGCACCCATGCCAGTGACCCCACTCTTCTCCACCGTTACCTAGCCTCTCTCGTTTGGTGAGTGCTGCAGTCAGCTTCCCCCCCTCTCTTTTTCACGTGGGCACTTCTCTATGTCTTCTTTTCTTTTCCATTTTGGTTGTACTACCTGAGCCCCTACCAGACCACGGACACACAGCAGAGGCTGATGGAGTCGGGTTCTGACTATGGCTTGGTTGGAGCAATGCCTCGTGACACTGCGATGGACTTCCGTCCCCTCCATAGGGATCCAGTCACGGGTACAGGGGCGGATCCCAGAGGTTCCTGCTGATGCCAACAAGGGTATGCTGACACCAGCAGATGTGATGCTGACATCAACAGCATTGGGACCCTGCTGACACTCCTCTAGATGATGTCCTTCGTCCGTTTTATCTTTTTTTTTTTTTGTTTTTTTTTTTCCCCCTTCTCTTTCCACGTGGCTCCCAAGCGGCGCGGATGAGGGGATGAGCTCATCACCCCCTCTCGCAACAGTTTGTGGCGGCTGCTACTGTCGATTGCTGCCACTGCTGGGCAGCTACATAGCTGTGGCAACCGCGACTCCCGCCGCTGTCCTGCATGTTGCTCTTCCGTCAATCCTGGTGAACCCTTGACTTGAGGCCACTCGCTCACAGACACTCTACGGTGGTTGACTGCTACATCGATACTTTTAGCTTCACTTTCTTGGCTCTTTGGTGTTCACAAGATTTTTTTTTGTGGCCAGCTTTCATGGCCATTTTCTTGGTGGTCCTACATGTATTTGTTTCTTAGCTTCGCTGTGTAGGGATCTTCTTTGCGCATCTGCTGTTTCTTTCGAATTGTCATTCGGACAACCGAGCACCTCGTGTTGGTTATGAATGTAAGACACGCAAGTGACCTCTTGACTCCGCCCACACGCACACACCACCACTGCAGGTGACTAAACTGCTGCCAAGCTCAAGGCGCACACATGGTGGACTGAGCATTCCTGGCTTCTCTGCCAGGTGCAAGATTGGCGCTAGCATGCCTGGCTAGGATTGTTTGTGTTTTATACCGGGTTGCTGATCCTACGGGGCCACACTCTCGGTTATACCGAAGTGTAAGATAACCACGGCGGAACTTAGCCGAACCGGCTCGGTTCGACCACGGGGTGGCGGCCAGGCCCCACGTTGAGCCATTCGCGTGGGTGACCTCACTAGCTCATGACTCACTGACTTTTTGTTTACTCTCAGTTACTTCATAAGAGGCTTTTCTCACTCCTTGTCGTCCACGCCGCCATGGATACATGGTGTTTCCGTGCTTGCTAGGTGGCCTAAGCTGACTGTCAACACTACCTATACCTCGTACGGTTCTCAGGTTCGTTCCGGTTTCTGTCTTGGGCCTCCTCGGTAATTTGGTGTTATTCTTCACCAGCTTGGCGATGCGTTGTGTAGATGCATACATGTCAGGCTCCTAGGGGAGGTGTAGGTATCCTTCCCTCTTTCCCCAGAATGTAGTAACTTCTCTAGTTTCAAGCGTTTCTATAACGGATTGGACAGAATCCTTGGCTGACTAGGCGAATACTTTGGTGCTTGAGGGTCTCCGACCCTCAACCCATCCCGTCCAACCGCCCACAGGCCAGGGACCCCCGCTCGATCCACGTGGCGCCGGTTGAGCGCTACAGTTTCTTTGCCGTCTCTCCACCTTTTCAACCACGTCCTTCAGTTGTGTTCTGTTCAACATACCTTATTACTTGAATGCTGCTTATGGGATTTCTCCATGCCCTTATGGCATCAGAGTACTAGGGTTCGAGTCTGACGTGCGTATGGGGAGGGCTGCTCACTCCTAGAAGGGGAGGAGTGTAGCGTGCGGCCAACACGATCGGGGATCCCTAGACCGTGGTCAGTTGAACAGGATGGATTGAAGGCCAGAGACTCTCAAGCACTGCAGTTTTGGCTCCGTCAACCAAGGCTTCTGTCCAATCCATTACGGAGGTATCAAAGAAGTACGAAGACTACACCCTTGCATCCCACCACACAACATGCAGCAGCGGCAGCACACACGTCTAGATTGGGCTCCTGAGACACTGGGAAAAGTCCCCAAGGGTCTGGGACTTGACCAAGAGGGTGTGTGAAATAGAGGTAAGAAAGAGGTGGGGAAAAGCAAAAGAATAACAATTTGAAAGAAGAATTATAAATAAAGAGAAAAGATGACAGCTGCTGACGAGAGTGGTCACCGATAGTCGTCCGCCAAGAGGGTGGATCCATGCTCACCCCGGCCCTTCTTTTTGTTGCAATTACTGAGGTCGTTGCCGCCGGAAAACGAGCCCGCAGTCAACAAGCTTTTCGTTTGACGGGCTCATTGACTACGAGCCAGTTGGCAACGGCCAAGGCAGGTAAGCAAAGTTAAGAAGCTGTGATGCAGATTCCTAGTGGCTGATAATGCAACTGCTGCTACTGTTGTTGTCGTCCATTGTGGCTGATGCAACTGCAACTAAATGAAGGTGCTGCTGCTCCCCCTTGCTGGTGTTTCCGGTTGCCACTTCAGATTCTACCATGGCTTTGAGGCGCTGCAGGTGTGGCTGATGTTACTTCTGTTGCTGCTGGTTCCGTTGTTTCCATTACAGCAGCTGCTCCTATGATCTGCTTATGCTACTAATGCAAGCTGCAAATGTTGCTGCGACGAGCTACAAATACTGCTACAAGTGCTGCTGCTGCAAATGCTGGAGCTGCTGCTGTGAATGCTACTGGTGTTATGAATGCTACTGCTGCTGCTATAAATGCTGCTGCTATTTCTCCTAATGCTGCTGTTATTGCTGATGTTTTGCTGCAAGCTGAGAATACTGTTGTTTCTACTCCTTGCAATTAAGATTGATGTTGTCGGATAGCTGCACGCAAGTACGACAACTGATACTGCTGTGTGTAGCAGAAATAACTGCTACCGATGCGTGTTGTTATAAACTACTATGCGCTGATGCTAGCGCTACTGCTCCCACGGCTATTGTTGCTTCGACAGCCGTGAGCTGCTAGTGGCGGCTCTTGCTGCCTCGAAATCAGCCGAATTTAGATGCCCCGGCTGCCATGGCTCTTGCCGCTATGAATAGATCCGCTAATGTTGCTGCTGCCAAATGGAGCAGCTCCAGTTTTTGTTGTTGCTACTAATGCTCCTATGATGGCCAAAAATGCCTCTGTTGCTTCTTTTTGCCATTGAGAAGGCAGCCATGATGAGGGAAACTGTTGAAAAAAATCGTAGTGTTCCGGCTCTCGCTCTGCTGGAGGACTACGTGACGTGAGCCCTTGGCTCAAGACCTCCATGTTGCCAGGACCTGTACGCCCCGCCTGTACGCCCCAGCCTGACCCAGCCCAGGTGAGACGTTTCTACTGCCGATGCTGCATGCTGTGTGGTGGGATGCAACGGTGTAGTCTCTACTGCTATGATACCAATGTAACCGGTTGGATGAAATTCTTGGCCGACTATGCCAAAACCGCGGTGCTTGAGGTTCTCCGACCCTCACGCCACCCCGCTGGAGTTGCATGGTGCAGGCTACGCACTACACTTCTCCCCCCAAAGAGTGAGCCATCATTTTCTGCCGTTTGGTTTTTCCCCATTTCTTTCCTACATCTCTTTCACACCCCCTCTTGGTCGGGAACCAGGCCCTTGGGGACTTTTCCCCATCTTTCAGCCCTTTTCTTGGGTCGTGCATCATTCTCCATTTCATTCTCCGGTAGTGTCACTGTGGTTCATGTGCCGTATCCCGCTCGTGTGTCATGTGGGTTATGGATCCTTGATTCAGGTACTACCTATCACATGAAATTTTACTTCAGGTGCTACCCATCACATGACATTGTCTCGTTTTTTTCATTCTTTCTTTTTTCATGTGTCTGGTCGGTGATGTCCGTTTCGTGCGCAACGTATCTGGCCAGATTCTTTCTATCCAGGGTGTTGGTATCATGAGGATCGTGTAACCTGCAAGTGACGTCTTCTTGCCTCATGATGTTTGTGCCCAGGCTTGAGAATAGTTTTTTGTCAGTTTCTATTCTCGACAATCAAGATATGGAATTCATCACGTCTCGTGGCGTCGTAACTGTTTTTGTGCATTTGTCTGGTCTTGTCGTGCTTTGTGGTCTTCATTGTGAGAATTTGTACCGAGTCCCATCAGTTGCATTGACTCAATAGGCTATTGCCGCCACACATGTGCATGTCTCGCCCTCACTCTCTCCTGAGCACACACGCTTGTGTCATCATCACCCTTGCCATGTGAACATTGCTGTTGTTCCCAACTTGTCGCATCATTAGCCCACAATTGGTTTTTTTGATGCTTCCACTTTCCATGCTCTGTGTACTGTTGACTTCCTAGACTGTGTCCAAAGCAAGATGCTCCCCTTTTCCTGTTTTTGCATCTCATATCCATGAGCCTCTAATGCTTGCCCATGCTGATGTCATGGGTCCATTTCTTGTCATTTTCCTTGGTAGCAGTCATTACGTCTCCTGCTTGACTAACGGTAATTCCCTATTTCATTTGACCTTTCCAATATTTCTAAAGAGTGACTTTGACCTCACGATTGAGTCCTGGCTCATCCAAGAAGTGTTTCCTTGTCAGCACAACCTGCATATGTTCCGCTCCAATTGCGGTGGTGAGTTCATTGGTCCCAGCCTTCATTTTCTTACGTCAGTTGGGGTCCGGCTTGAGTCTTCTGCCACTTACAGTCCTCAACAAAATGCTGTGTCAGAATGCTAGAACCGTGATCTTGCCAATGGGGTTTACATGATGTTGGACGAGTATGGCCTGATTGAAGCGTTTGCTTACGAGGCCATGAAGGACATGACTTGGGTGTGGAACCAGGTTCCTCATAGACCACTTCCACATCACACCACCCTTACAAACGTTAGTACGGTCGTTGTACTAACTTGCACAACAACAGGGGGAGCATTGCTATAGTTTGGCTCTCTAAGGAACAGTGGGATGGAAAGCTTTTCTTTTGCAGCAGCATGTGCACGTTCCTCGACATCTCGCTGTAGTCCAAGACTTGGCGCTTTTGGGACCTTGACACACAGTGTGTCACTGAGTTACATGAGGCCCTCTTCTTCTTTGAGAAATTTTAGTTGTGATATTGTCGATCACATTCCTTCTTATGTCCCAGCTTCTCATGTTGAGGTTATCTCATGGGCTGGATGGCCCTGTGGCACATTTCCTCATTTTCCCATGACTCATGTGTCTTCTACACCTGTACCCGCACCCACTTCTTTTTCTGTGCCCACACAATCCTCTGTTGTCGCACCGTCCTCTGCTGTCATCCCTTGTGTATCCGTGTCTACATCATTCCCATTGATTGCATCTGCATCATTACCTACATCACCACATGTATCAACATTTCATGCTTCATCCACATCATCGCCTGCATTACTTACTACATTGTCACCTGGCGCCGAAAACGCATGAGCATCTACAGCATCGCTGTCATTATCACCTGGCTAATCACCAGGCATGTCCGCTTTGCAGCCTGACCGCATGACAGTCCATCTAGCTGTAGATCAGCCACATCCTCCTCCTTTGTCTGCCCCCGAGCACTATAATCAGGCACATGACAGTTGCCCTTTTCCATTGCGCTCCTCCTCTTACTCTTTTCCCTCCGGCAGTCGCTCAGTGTCTGCTCATCCCTCTCTCCTGGCCATGGCCCCTGTCACTATCAGCAAGCACCTACCATTAGTGTGGATGCCCTTGGGCTGTCTGCTGCTGTTGTCCAGCTCAACTCAGCAGTCGGATACTCTCTGATCATGAATGAGTTCTTTTGTGCTGTTGCAGCCGCCGAGTTCAGTCCCATTGCATGCCCCGCCTCTGTTGCTTGTGTACTGACCTTGTGTGGAATTACAATGATCCCGCCTGATTCAGACACAATCGGTCAGGCTTGCTCCATGCCAGATGATGCCCACCAGGAGCAGGCTATGCGCAAAGAGCTTGATGCAATCACAGAGCATGGCATTTACGCGAAGGCGGACCTTCCACAGGGTCATAAGGCCATCGGTGCCCGTTAGGTATACAGGCACATGCGCAAGCCTGGTGGCATTATTGAGCACTACAATGTGTGCCTCATGGCTAAGGGATTCTCCCAAATGCATGGCGTGGACTTTGGTGCCACCTTTTCCCCTATGGGTAAGTAAACCAACACCAAGGTACTACTCAGCCAGGTGGCTCAACACGTTTGGAAGCTCCATCAAATGGGCAAAAACAACACATTCTTGCATAGTGGCCTAAAAGAGGAGATATACCTGGCTTTGATAATGGAACCGGTCACGTCTAGTGCCTTTGCAAGGCTTTGAACAAGTTAAAGTAGTTTCCATGGTTCTGGAAGCTCAAGATTTCTGCCACCCTTAAGCGTGGTGGCTACTGTTGCAGCCCAGTCGACCCCACTCTCATCGTGAGTGAACTGTTGGCATCCTCCATCACCATTTTGGCATACGTTGATGACCTGTTGATTGCATCTCCAGATCCTCAGGTTTTCCAGGCTGTGAAGACACTCCTCTGGTCTGCGTAGACGATGAATGATCTCGGTCCTGTCCGCGTCTTCATGGAGATTCAGCGTGACTGTTAGGGACAAGTGCTGCATGGGAATCAGGCAGGATATGTCCGCATCCTAGGGGAGAATTTTTCCAGCCTGTGGGCTACTCTTACTCATGCCTCCACGCCCATGATTCCGGCAGGCCAGAGGCTCCTGAAGAAAGCCAACTTTGTCCGACTAGGAGAGCCTATTGACGACACGACATCCCTCAAGGTCATCGGGTCTCTAATGCTCCTTGGTACCATCACACGTGTTGAAGTTGCCTTTAAAGTCAACTTCTTTTCCCAGTTCTCCCAGTGTACGTGTTGCCTCCAATTTTGAAGCGGTGTTACATGTTCTAGTGTGTGCCTAGGCTTGTGCTTTCTTGCATAGCTCTCTATCAAGGTCAGCGGTCACACGGACAGTGATTGAGCCCACGATCACAACACGCACAACCGATAAGGGTATATCTTTCTCATCATAATCATTGCAATCTCTTGAAAGAGCAACAAGAAAGGTTGTGCAGTTCAATTGACGTAGAGTCTAATGCCTTGGGAGCCGGTGTCTCTAAGAGTATCTTGTTGTGTCGTCTCACGCAATAGTTATGCCAGCACCATGTTTTGCTGCAATAATGAAAGCACGCGCTGCATGGCTGAGCACGATGGCATGCATCACACCTCCACAAAGCACATCAACATCGAGCATCCTTGTGTATGTGAAAGCAGAGCATCTGGTGATCTGCACCTGATTGGTGTTGACATGCGACAGTAGCTTGCTCATTTTCTCACAAAGGTGTTGTACAGTGGCAAGTTCAAATTCGCAGTGGATGTTGATGATCTTGAGTCCCTATGTGGTGATCCTGGTTCATTTGTGCCTACCTCTTCTATGTTCTATCCCGCTGTGTTCTTTGTGCCGTCTGTTGTGGCTCTTTGTCACCTAGTGGTTGTGCGCTTTTTGTGACTGTATCATGTGGTACCACGGGCCATGGAGGGTATTCATGCTTCACTAGTCTCGGTGACCTCCAGACTTGATGCCACTCACCTAGATGCACTCTACTGAGGTTGACAGGTACACCGACAGTTTTCACAGAAATTCTCGGTGGCCAGATTGTGTGGCCATTTTCTCGGTGGTCCTACATTTTCTGTTTCTTAGCTTGACAATGTAGGGCTCTTCTTTGTGTGTTTGGTAATTATGTCAAAACGAGTAGCTCTTACGACTCCTGGATTCATTCAAGGCAACTTGTTGTCACAATTCACCAGCTTGGCAATGCATTGCGCAAATTCATGCACGTCAGGCTCTAAGGGGAGGATTAGGTATTACTCCCTCTCACTCATTGTACGAACTAACGTCTACAGTTTCAAGCATTTCTTTGCTGTTCCTCCTCTGTACCTTTTCAAACACCGCCTGAAACATTGTGCTATACGTAATGTACCCTATCACACAGAACGTTGCTTAGTGGATTTCTCCATTTACTCAATATACAATAGCATAGTATAACTTCATAGCTGCTTAGCTATACAACTCCTATGCAGCTACTACTGTTCCTATTGCTACCACGCTACTACAACTATTGCTACTGTTGCTATGTTTCTATTACAACTACTGTTCACTGCTCTATTGCTCTGCTACTGCTCCTGCCACATTCCTGCTACTGCGCTTGTGCCAATACTGTGGTCCTGCCACTACTACTACTACTACTACTACTACTACTACTACTACTACTACTACTACTACTACTACTACTACTACTACTACTACTACTACTACTACTACTACTACTACTACTACTACTACTACTACTACTACTACTACTACTACTACTACTACTACTACTACTACTACTACTACTACTACCGCCGCTGCCGCGCTGTTGTGAAGTTGCTGCCTCCGCTACAACCACGCTACCGTTTTATTTTAATATCTGCTACTGCTGCATCCCTCTTCACCCTGGTGATGGTGCTATGGTGGTTGAACAATTCGCATTGCTGTTGTCGTTGCCACTGTCGACTCATGGCAGTGGTGTCGTGATGTCACTGTCGCTAATGTTGCAACTCCGTATTTTTCTGCCGCTGTTTCCTCCGACGGGTTACCATGGCGTGGTGGTGCCTCCCAGCACCGCGGCCACACCAGTGACTCTTACTACTACAGATGTAGCAACTTCTTTGCTGCGAAGCTCAGCAAGGGATGTCTCGTTGCTCTGATACCATGAGATAATACCTGAAAGCTTCCTATCTCTGCTGACATGGCAAGACTTTCCAGCCCGCTGACGCACTAGCACAGATTGCAAGTGCAAAAGCAACAAGGGTTTGGCTTGGGGAAATGCTCATGGTTTCAGAAGCTTCAATAGTTCCAATGGGCAAAGAGAAATAGCAACTGACATGAAAACAAGATAAATTGTTGCCGCAGCAAATGGCAGGTAACCATACACACTGCACGGTCAGTTTGCTGTTATCCAACCCAGAATCATTATTTTGGTCATATAGAACCGCACATGCATATGAATGCATAACCATCTGAACCTACGGATGCAGAGTCTTCATCCAGATGCAATGTGCAAGAACATGCAAATCGAGTCCAAGGCCAATGTGTATGAGCTTTAAGCTGTCTGAAATCATTCAGTATTGTGTAGTGGGAGCTTCCTAGTTTGTGCTGATGGTTCTCTAGCAGCTACATCACTCCTTCTTTGACACATATGGTGCTTTCTAGCCACCTAGTTTATCCATCCAGCCATCTACATGGTCGAGATCCGGACACTTGGTGGTTTGTGCCAGTGCTTTGGGAGACCCCATGGTGATTTGCCACATATTAACATATTAACTCTGGCAGGTTGTGCAGTCTTTCTGTAGTTGAGATCCGGCTACACAGTGGTTTGTACTGGTACCTCGAGAGACCCAGCAATGATTGATCGAGTCCTTGTTGACCTTTTGTCAGATGGATATAGTTTGCTTGTGGCCAAGACCCGGAAGCCTGGTTACATGATTCAGCTTCTCGGGAGGACTAAAATTTCCTAGCTGGGCTAACCTGTGATGCTAGTGTGCCACCGTAGAGTCTGGATGTGTTTTGGTTACGTTGCATAATTTCCTTTCGGTCGATACCCGGACACACGGTTGCTTATTCTGGTGCCTCAAGGGACCTCTATTGTGTGGCTTCATATTCCGTGACATGTGTATTCTCCATTCATGCCTTTTTGCATGACGGGAATGAAGGGGCCTGGTGGGCTAGTCACCAGTCCCAAATACATAAGCTCTCAGTAGGACTCTTTGCAGTTCCTCCCTTGTTAATTAACTTGCGTGTTCCATACTTCGCCAATTTCTGGTGTTGCCATACTCACGCTCATTACTAGAGCTTGTGTGTTGTTTAACATGGGTCTGTATCCCCCATATCAACATTTGCACACTGTATTATTGTGATGTGAGTCTTCCCCGTTTGTCTATACAGCTTACTTTGACCACTCGACTGTGTCCATGCTTGTGCAGATACCTGATACAGACCGAGCTAGCGCTGGAGTACCAACATGTGGTGACTTCACCCAGCAACACCTATCAAACTGTTTCCACAGCGTCCCGGGTACTTGTTGGGGTACTCTGTTGTTTTTCTATAGTTGCTAGAGTTTTCTCGTTGGACTGGACCTTGAGTCCAATTTGCATGTTTTGCATTGCGAGTCTACCGATTGATGCCAGACCTGTGCATGTTACTAGCTGTAGTGTCCAGCTCGAGATTTTGCATCTCTACGTTCAGACGGTGTTGTGTTTAGATGACTGTGCTCCGAGTTATGGCCAAAATGGTGGTTTTGGGTCGGTTTTAGGAGAAGCTGACACCGCCGTGTGCGCTACCCTCCATGCGCCCTGGCAGGTTTTAGTTATGTGTGCTTGTCACTTGTCCTCTCTCTCTACATCACTAAGGTATTGGAGCTCATGAGAGTTTACACGTCTCCCTAGCCTACCTCGTGTTGTTTCTTGTACATGCTTGCTTACTAGTGCGCCAGATGAGTGGACAGTGTCGCCACGTCAGCAGGAGCAAGGCTAGGAAGCTTCCTAGCACTTTCCCATAGTATCAAAGCAGCGAGACCTTTCTTGCTGAGCTGCACCACAGAGATGCAGCATCGGTAGCAACACTCAGAGTCACTACAGTAGTCGTATCCTGAAACCCGTCGAAACAGATGTCGGCAGCAGTCACCCAACGTCAATAGCAGCGGCATCACCACACGACCACTAAGACAGCACCAGCAATGACAAGCTACAGTAGCCACACAGAGTGGCAGTAGCAGCACCACCGAATCTGGTTACGACCAGTGACAAAAAAATAAAAATGAAGGGAGAAGAGATTCTAAGCAGCAGCTTGCAGCTCGTAGCTGTGGCTACGAGCAGCAGTAGCACTGCAATAGCAGCAAGCAGTGGTAACGGCAGTGAGCAAGAACAGCAGCAACAGCAGCCACAAGAAGTAGCAACAGTGTAGCAGTAGCAGCAGCAGCATTGCAGCTGCTCCAGTGCCAGTAGCAAAAATACCATTGCCGCAGCGGCAATAGCTACAACAATGGAGCAGCAACAACAGTGCTATGCAGCAGTGATTATGGTTGCTATGCTACGCAGCACAACTCTGCCAAATTGCTACATAGTAGCTTTGGTGCATAGTTGCGCAAAATCTTTACAGTTGCGCAAGTACACAACCGTCCAAAGGCATGGCAAGATTCTCTCCCCGTTTGCCTTTGTCAGTTGGAGTCCGCATGAATTCCAAAGAAAAAAGGCATGTTTTGCTAGCATAACTTATGCTAGCATTTTCTACGCTGGTATTTTTTACACTGGCATTTTTGTTAATGCCATCATCAGTTTTGCTGACATCAGCAGGTTTAGGTCAAACACAATTTTGTGAGAGCGTTTACAATCCTCGAGAAACATTGTTGGTTTCTCGTTCCGACAACGTTCGGACCTATATTGAGCGGCCCCATGGTGTCGGTCCGTGATGGAGGCAAGGACATGGCAGACCCCTCTTTTTCCTCCTACTCGGGCATCATGAGCCCACTGTCACAGTCACTCACGATTGATGAGCTTCGTCGGGAGCACAATGAGATGCCCTGCCAGCAGTTGCATCAGACCCACGCGAAGCAAGAGATCGCAAATTCACTCAGGGGACATTCAGGAGCCTCATAATAGATGTCACAAGGAGCCGTTGGAGCTACATCTTTTTTGGCACATTACATTTTCTATCCCACCACCTTCTCACCGTTAGCAACAACCACGACATTTAGTGGCATTCAATTTTGGTGGTGTTTTCCTCACTGGTGGTCTTCCTATACCTCGTCCACTATCTCCCGAGCCTGAGGTCGTCCTCCCCATGGAGTGGCAAACGAAGGACTTTGAGACACCTCCACCTTGCTTCGACAGCGATGAGGGCTTTGAGTGCTAGGAGACCCTACTTATGCCACATCACGGAAGACCGTGGTCGATTTCCGTCCCTATTTTGGTAAGACCGTGACCAGGACTAAAGCAGAACCATGCTAGGGCTTGGAGTTGGCCCTACACTGCTTGCTACAGAGACCAACGCGATGAGGGCGGCTTGCTTGTGTGAGTTCCACTCTATCCGTCAGTGTCCCATAGAGGGCACGGCTGACTATGAAAGGCGTACCATGTGTCTTTATACGCGCCTTGGAAATGGTGGCGGGATGCAGCTGTGGGCCTTTGACACCATCATGATGGTGGCACATTTGGACCACACGAAGCTCTTCATGGGCTTCGACTGAGTGGTCCCCTCCAAGTTTTCTGAGTCACTTCAGTTGCTTCCTGGGGCTCGTCGCTACTTTCTCTAGGTGATATCAGCTCAAGAAGCCGCTATTGCCATCACCAGAGTCTGTTTGTTACAATAGTGACCACGACTCATTTGACGCCTTTGTCCAAGTTTGTGAGCCCAACATCCATTGTTTCCTCCTCATCACCCTCTACCCTAATCGGCCAGAAAAGTAAAGAAAAGAAAGTGAAAATGTAGCAAGGAGCAGTAGTAGCCATGATAACAGCAGCAGCACCCGACGAGTAGTAGCAATGTCCACTCTGTCCACTACTACAACTACGGGAGTACTCACCGCTACTCGGAGTGCCAACAACCCCTCGAAAAGACCAGGATTATGTGCAGCCTCCAGGTGGTGCACACATAGCAGATTTCTTCCGGCAACGCACGAGCGTGCCACATCGCGATTACAATAGTAGCAGACGCTATCACTTTCCCAAGCAACAATAGTGATCAGGACTCCCGGGATCGCACGATCGTAAACCTTTGCTAGTTGCTAGTACTACATACTCAGGGAGGTTTGAGAGTATTTTCATTGCCGGGTGGTCCACAGAAACCTTGTCCTACTATGTGCATTTCCCGTGATGATATTTGTGGAGGCCTGAGTCGGCTTGTGATGACGATGGACCTGAAATTATTGTCAAGCTTGATGAGTGACAAATTCATGTTGTTTGTCATTGTTCCGAGTCAACAGCAGAGCGTCCAACAAATGCATATTGCTTTGTGGCCTGTTGCTTTGTGTCGATGACAGGTCATGAGGCGAGCAGCACTTGGATCACTGACTCCACAGCCATCCACCACATGACTTGTTGTCATAGTGACTTCGTGGTGCTCGATCCTGTTGTGTCAGTTTGGTCCATTTGCACAAGGTCTCGTCATTAGTTTCCAGTCCAGGGTATCAGGGTGGTACTCTTCGATGATCTGTCTGGCCCCTTGTACATATCCAATGTGCTCTGTGGTCCTCCTATTCAGCTCAAGCCTGATCTCTGATTGTGCTTGCACTAGGATGGGTCTCTCTGTTGAGCACGCTACTGACTTTGCCATTGTGACTGCCCTGGACACTCATGTCATTTTTCATCGTGCTTCAGTTCTCAATGACCTATATCATGTGTCTCGTTCCACTTCCTCTGCCTCCTCTCCTTCTTGCACATCTACATGTGTATTTGTCACATGTGTTCTTGCTTCAATGTACCAGTGTTTGCTGCATCGCTGCCTTTCCGCCCTGTAAGCTGGGACAATGTTTCCAAGCTCATTCGGACTCAACCAGCCCCTGGTCTTGATGATGCTTCCTTTGAGAATTCACCCAAGACTGAATGTCTCTTCTTTGCTCAGGTTAAGATGCATCATTGCACTTACCCTGACTCCACTGCTCAAGCACCCCGCCCGCTTGAGTTGGTCCACTCGAATCTTCTTGGTCCCCTCCTTGTCAAGTCTCTCTTAGACCGGGGAAGAGATGCCCTCACCCTGACTGATGACCTAACTCGAATGAGGTAGGTCTACAGCCTTCGCCACAAGATTTATACCGTCCTTTCATTCTACCTGTGGCTGGTTATGGCTGAGTGCCTGTCTTGTCATACCCTCCATACGTTCCGCTCGAATTGTGGTGGTGAGTTCTTAGGAGAGATTTACACCTTCTTTGTTAAGTGTGGTATTTTTCACCAGCTCTCTACTCCTGCTACACCATAGCAAAATAGCATGTTCGAGTACTGGAACTGCACCATGGAGGATGTGATCCACGCCATGCAGTTTGAGTGTCGTCTTCCAGATTCCTTTGCCTTCGAGGGATTTTCCTACATGACGTGGGTCAGGAATTGCCTACTACACGGTCCTATTCCAGGCCATGTCATGCCGTACAAGTTGTGGTTTGGCCACTGCACTGACCTCTGTCTTGATCGCTTCTGGGGGTCCCTAACCTACGTTTGGTAGACAAAGGACCAGCAGGGGTCCAAGGTCTCACCAAGGGTTTGAATTTTTGCCTTCCTCAGTACTTCCCCGCGGTCGAAGGCCTAGCGCTTTTGGGACCCCGCTCATCACCGCATCATTGAGTCTCCACATGCTCTCTTCTTTGACGCTCTCACCTACGGAAACCTATCCAGTATTCTGTCACTAATCACCGACCACATTCCCACATTGTTGCTTCCCGGCGGATATGGTAGTCTAGACCTATGTGTGGGTCCTTCCGGGCCTCCTCTCTTGTGGTCCAATCTTTGGCTGATGACGATCCGGCCATTATGGCTGTCGCTCCAATGAACTTGTTGGCTCACTCTGGCACACCTACTTTAGTTCCAGTGTCATTTCCTTTTGGCATACCTGCTCTCGTGCTAGACCAGTCCCTTCTCGCACACCTAATCATGTGCCAGTCTTCGTCCCTTTTGGCACACTTGCTCACGTGTCAATCACAGTCCCTTCTGGCACACATGCTCCCGTGCCAAACTCAGTCCCTTCTAGCACACCTACTCCCGTGCTGGTCTCAATCCCTTCTGGCACACCTTCTTACGTGTCAATCTCAGTCCCTTCTGGCACACATGCTCCCATGCCAGTCTCATTTCCTTCCAACACGTGCTCCCGCGCCAGTCTCAATTAAGACACACCTGCTCCTGTGCCAATGTCATTCCCTTGTGGCATACTTGCCTCTCTTCCAGTGCCGGTCCTCTTTGGCACACTTAATTCCATGCTTGTGCCGGTTAGCTCTGGCACACCTCGTCTCGTGCCTGTGGCAGTCTCCTCAGTCACACCTGGTCCTCTATCCACACCTACTTCCTCGGCGCACGAGGAAGTCGGTGTAGACAGAGGACCAGGTGCGACTGAGGAGATTGATCATTTTTCATAATCTTCCTCCATCCTCTCCCCTTCCCTGTTAGCCTGAATTCCCTATGAAGGTGGACCAGCAGATCGCTATGCAACCAGAGGTGAGCAGCTCAACTTCAGGCTACTCTCTGGGCCCTGTGGTAGTCTTCAACCATTGTCCTCCAAGGCTCGACGAATAGTCGATTCGGCACCCACACGCTCCACGTGTAGTATGGAAAATTGGCAAACCTGGCACGAATGCCCTTGGCTTGAGTGTCCAGGTGGACTGCACTAAGGTGCATCCAGCGTGCCCTATCGGTCACCAGTTGGTCTTCCGAGAGTTCTTGGTTGCTTGCTATGTCGTAGCCGACCATGTCGTGGTGAGACCGAGTCCACCGGCGTGTGTCTTAGCCACCCGGAGCTCTCCCTTGGTGATGCCTGATCAAGGCATGTTGAAGGCGGCACTCTCCGCTCAGGATGCACAGTTGTGGCGTGTTGCTTGTAAGGATGAGCTGAGAGTCATCCGTGAGCATGGTGTCTATGAGGTTGTCCACCTCCTGCAAATGTGAAAGGTTGTACAGGCCAAGTGGGTCTTTTGCAAGAAGGTGAAGCCTAATGGCATACTGGATCGCTACAAGGCTTGCTTGATGGCCAAGGGATTCTCACAACATGAGGGTGTGGATTTCACTGACACCTTTTCACTCGTTGGCTGCATGATCACTAGTTGCGCTCTGTTCAGGGTTGTTGATCACCACGACTGGGAGCTACACCACATGGATGTAAACAATATGTTCCTCCATGGTACCTTAGAGAATGAGATCTACATGGTCCAGCCACCTGGTTTGGAGGTTGGCGACAAGGTGTGGCGCTTGTGGAAGACCTCGTACAGCTTGAAACAGTCATCTAGGCATGGGAACCAAGAGATCAATGGCACACTTACACATGCAGGTTACGTGCAGAGTGACACCGACATGTCCCTCTTTCTCAGACGGACAGCTGAGAGCTTCACCGTCATCCTGGTCTACGTGGACATCCTCTTGACTGCTTCTCTTTCTGTGGAGGTCGTGAAGGAGGGCAAGACAGTCTTACAATTTTTGTACAGGATGGAGGACCTTGGTCCTGCAGCTGTGTTTCTCGGGATGGAGATCGTACGTGATCGTGAGCGGCACACTCTCTTGCTACATTACGCACGTTACATGTGCATTTTGGAGAAGTGGTTTCCTCACCTCCTTGGTGGAGTCCCCATAGCCTTCCCCCCGCCCTCCATCACACCTGATGTGTAGGATGCTTTGAAGGTCAATGATCCAACACAGTTTGGGGAGACAATGGACGTGACCATGTACTTGTACCTCATTGGCTCTTTGAGGTACTTGGCCACAACCACACGACCCCAAATTACCTTCGCCGTCAACCTCGTATAGTTGTCACACTGTCCTTGTAAGAGAGTCCTTCACCCAATCCGTGGTCTCCACACCGTACCTTGGACTCTACTTTCAACGTCACTTTCGGTTGTGGTCAACGGCTACACAGATAATGACTGGGAGTGGAGCTCTGATGGGCACAGTTAGACAGCTTCCGTGTTCTTGTTGGGTGCCACCATTGTGTCGTGGCGCAGTAGCAAGCAAGGTTGCATTGCACGTAACTCATCAGAGGCAAAGTATGTTACGCTAGGGGCTAGGGTTGCCAAGGCAATGTGGCTGCAGCGTCTATTTTGTGGGTTTCGTCAATCTGTGCCTTGCATTTTTTGCATTGTGACAACCAGAGTGCTCTTGCCATTGCAAAGAAATTTGGCGTCTTTCATGCACGCATGAACCACATTGCTGTTGAGCATCACTTTGCCCGTGATCTTGTGGAACGACAAGTGATGACCGTCATCAGGGTCAGCACGGAAATGCAGCAGACTCACTTCCTGACCAAGGGACTAGCGCGCAGAAAGTTTATGGTGGCCATTCATCCTGTCAGGCTTCGCCCCTTGCTTGAGAGTGGCTTAGAGTGGGATGTGTGAATCTTGGCTATTGAGCAACTCATTGTGCATCTGAGTCACTTCTACACGTGTATGAGCATGCGTATAATGGTGTTAAATCGAGATCGAGACCGGTCTCGATCTCGATTGTCTCCATTATTTCTCGTCTCGTTGTCTCGTACCGCATGACACGAGACAGTCTCGACTTGTCTTGTGCAAGACGAGACGAGACGAGACAAGACCAAGACACGTCCTGTGTCATGCGAGATCGGGACGAGAATCTTCTACCGTAGTGTGATTCTCGTTTTTTTTTTTTTTTTTCTGTGAATCCTGCCACGTGTACCAAGGCTCTAAGAACCAATCGTGCACTGGATATGTCACCAAAGAAACCGGGCACATCCAGTGTGCGGCACAGTTAGAAAACGGTCACAAAGGGTCAATACTAACACGAAAGAAAAATGCCGTAACTACTTTTTATTAACAAATCATTGAAGTTGCGCCCCTTTTGCTATGATTAGCTCGTAATTTTTTTTTTCTACATCATCGACAACAGTACATACGATGTCCACATAAGTTTTTGAGCTCCAGGCAAACTGGTTGCACGTCCCAAACGCAAGCTAGTCTTGGAGGCTTTTTCATGTCCTGTGGTCAAGACATGTAGTTGTAAAGCAAGGTGGCGAAAGATTGATGATTTCTCTTTGGACTGCCAGGTTTGAATGTCAAACTACGCAGTTTTCTTGTAAAACTATTTTATCTTAAGCTGTTTTTTTAAAAATTGCTTGTAGTCAAAAGTGAAGTCGTCGCGAAATGGGTGTGTTCCAGCAGCTCGCTATCGTTTTGCTCGCCCCTCGCAATGGTGCAAAATTCGAGATTTCCTTGGATGCAAGCGAGACCAAGATAAGACCGGGAAAAGCAGAATAAAAATCACTACGAGACCGAGATTTTCTCATCTTCTATACCCGGGATGAGTCATCTCGTACCGAAGTGTAAAAAAATGAGTTTGAGATAAAGAATCTTGATTCTCAATCTCGATTTAACAGGCCTACATGCCTACCATCGGTTCATGGGGGAGTGTTGTGATGTGAGCCGTCCCCGTCTGTCTGTACACCTTACTGTGTCCACTCAGCCGTGTCCATGCTCGTGCAGATCCCTGATACAGGCCCAGCTAGCACTTGAGCACCGACGTGTGGTGGCTCGACAGAACAATAGTTGTCAAACATCTGCCATGCGTCCCGGGTGCGTGCTAGGGTAGCATGCATTTTTTTTCTACAGTCGTTAGATTTTTCTCGGTGGACTGGCTCTTGAGCCAGATTTCCATGTTTTTCAATGTGTGTCCATCGGTTGATACCCGACCTATGCATGTTACCAGTCGCAGCATCCGGAAATGGAAAACTAGGCAGCAGGTTGGGGCAGTAACGTTTTTGATGCAGCGTGCGGGCTTCCATGCTTGTTGCTAGAGTCTGCTGCCCCCTCAGTCTGCTGCTCTAGAGACTAAGTCTGGAAGCTCTGGGCTTGTTACTCACAAATGCGCGCGCCAATGTTAGCGCCAGAAAGCAGCTGAAAACTGAAAGTGACTGATTAGGAATGAAGAATGAACCACAATGGGAGACCCCTCCAAGTTCTATCTCCCCCCAGCTATTGTAGAACTTGTTACTCAATTAACCAACCAATCAGAAAATAGTCCTAGACCTATTTTCTGGCAGGCAGGGTTTTCTCGGTGAACCCTGCGAGACGCCCGACAGCCCAAAACCTGGGAGTCGTCCGTTTTGCCTGAAAACTGGACCATGCCATAATACCGACGTTGCGAACGCAGTCGTGCGGTCAGAATCAGCTAGAAGAATAGTGCCAAAGAGTTATGGCTGCCCGAACCCAGGCAGTGCCTACGACGGTCCACGATGCCAAACAATGCCACACAGCAAGAGACATGGACCCTCGGCAGAGCATGATGCTGCAGACGCATTGGCACAGTCAGAACCAACGCTGGGTGCATGCAGACAGCATTTGCGGTGGCAATGACCGCCGGTGGCCCGACCGTCGAGGAGGCCTGCCGATGGAGCTGAGCATGTCGCCGGAGGAATGAGGCTCCAGCAAACTTTGAGTAGGCCTCAGCGTGCGTCGGCTCCACCGGACGACACTCCATCAGCGTCGAGTCGCGCCGTCAGTCATGTGCACGCCGATGTACACAAGTCGGGAGGACACAATAGAGCACAATGAGAGATGCTCAAAAACCAACACTCCCCCATGACTCACAGGCGTAGTGCACATGTGCGAACAGAGACAGAGTCAACAACCAGACTCCCCCAGGGCACGCAGAGACGTAGGCAGGGAAAAAGAGAGCAACTCACGGCTGCACGCCAACCGTACTCACGGCCTTGTTGAACGAGTCGCGATTCAGTGCCTTGGTCAAGAAGTCAGCCAGCTGCCGTGCTCTCTCAACCCATAGAATGTCGATGTTTTTGTCATGCAACAACGAATACACA
Organism: Penium margaritaceum; assembly: GCA_023375785.1. Classification (NCBI taxonomy): domain Eukaryota; kingdom Viridiplantae; phylum Streptophyta; class Zygnematophyceae; order Desmidiales; family Peniaceae; genus Penium; species Penium margaritaceum. The sequence goes on from SZWC01003394.1 coordinate 151,888, forward strand.
CAGTGATACTCAACGTCCATGTGCTTTGTACATGTTTGATGCACGCCGTCATTGTCGCAGATGGCCATGGTACTCTCATTGTCACAATGCAACGTGATGGATCCAATGGACTGACGCAACTTGGACAACAGATGACGCAAACACACACTCTCACACGCGCCTGAGCCAAGAGCCACGTACTCAGCCTCAGCAGTGCTACGTGCAATGCACCCTTGATTGCCACTGCGCCAGGACACAGCCGTGCCGCCGATCAAAAAGATCCAGCATGTGCGACTCTTGCCGTCTGGACAGCCGACCCAGTCACTGTCGGTATAGCCCATCACGACGATAGGCGAATGGCAGCGAAACATGAGATCTCACCGAGGAGTCGAGATGATGCAGCGTAGTACTCGGATCGCAACCTCGAAGTGGAGGTGACGCGGCTCCTAAGAAAGCTGAGCCAGGAGGTTAACGGCGAACGCGATGTCTGGGCGCGTCGTCGTCGCCAGGAACATCAGTGACCCGATGAGTCATAGATATGTGGTCACGTCAACCGGCACCCCCACAATGGCTGGGTCAGGACTCTTCAGCTTCACCTGGCCATCAGGTGACATGGGTGAAGATGCGTTGGGCACAAGGGGTAGGTCCTCGGCGAAGCAAGTGGACAGGGTCTGCACATAGGCAGCCTGGTGGACGTGCAGGATGCCTTGGGAGCGATCATGCTCGAGTTCCATGCCCAGGAAGACTCAGGCAGACCCGAGATCCTTCATCTGGTAGGCGGTGTGTAGCAGGTCCTTGACACGCTGGACGACAGCCATGTCAGGCGACGCAATGAGGAGATCGTCGATGTAGACCAGGACAACGGCAAGGGTCTGGCCTCGCAGGCTGAAGAACAGTGCGGGGTCAGCAGTACTACGATGAAGGCCGCCGCGAAGGAGCGTGCTGCTGATCTCTTGGTTCCAGCACCGAGGCGTCTGCTTCAAGCCGTAGAGGGCCTTCTACAGCCGCCAGACTCTCCCAGTGCCTTCGTCAAAGCCTGGAGGCTGCACCATGTAGAGCTCCTCACCCTCCAGTGAACCATGGAGGAAGGGGTTGCTCACATCCATCTAATGCAGCTCCCACCCATACTGGAAAAAAAGACTGAAGAGTGCCCAGCTCGTAGAGAACCGGCCAACTGGGGCAAAGATCTCGTTGTAATCGACCTCAGGGACCTCAGCAAACCCCTTGGCTATAAGGCGGGCCTTGTACTCGTCCAAGGACCCGTCGGGGTTCCATTTGCACCGAAAGACCCACTTGGCACCGATGGCCTTCCGACTTGGAGGGAGGTCGACGAGGTCATACACGTGGTGCTGCCGGATAGCAGCGAGCTCGTCAGCGCCAGCAGCATCCCAGTGTGCAACCTCAAGAGAGGCTCGAGCCTTGCGCAGGGTGGCTGGGTCCTCCGGGCGTGCTATGGAGTGGACTCAGAGAGCGTGTGCATCTCGAGCTCCAGGTGGGATGCATGCGAGTGCAGCCATGATAGCATGCCGATGCTCGTGATGAAGCATGACGTAGCCCAGTGCAGAGCGAGGGTGAAGGTCTGCAATGATAGCCGAAGTGGTCAGGCCGCGTGCCTTGGTGCCAGGGTCCCCACTCACGACCGTAGGAGTGGAAGAGACACGTAGAGCAACAGGGAGCCGAACACCACAGGGCGAGGTGCTACGGTCTGCACGCTCACTGACGGCCTGGGTCGGAGGCTGCCGCCTGGGCCACGCGTGTAGCAAGGTAGGGCAAAAGATGGCCCCGAGTGTGACGGGCCGACGGAGGCGGACGGGGCTGCTGGCCCGGAGGGACAAGCGGACGCGACTAGGATTGCTGGTTCGGAGGAGCCAGCAGACGCGACTAGGGCGGCTGGCCCGGAGGGACCAGTGGACGCGAATGGGGCGGCTAGCCCGGAGGGACCAGTGGACATGACTGGGACCACCGGCCCAGAGGGACAGGTGGACGAGACTGCGGCCACCGTTCCGGTGGGACTGGTGGACGCGACTGGGTCCACCAGTCCGGAGGGACCGGTGGACGCGACTGGGGCCGCCTGCCCGGAGGGACCAGTGGACGCGACTGGGACCGCCAGCCCGGAGGGACCGGTGGACGCGACTGGGACCGCCGGCCCGGAGGAGCCAGCGGGCGCGACTGGGACCGCCGGCGCGAAGGGGCTAGTGGGTGCAATTGGGGCTCCTGGCTCGGAGAGGCCAGCACGCACGACTGGGGCTGCTAGCTCGGAGGGGAAAGCGGGGGTGAGTGGGGCTACTGGCTCGGAGGAGCAAGCGGGCGCGACAAGGACTGCTGGCTGGGAGGGACTAAGTGATGTGCCACCCGGAAGCGGTAGGACGGAGGACGGACTCACCACTCCCACGCGACGGGAGGAACACCGACGAGCCGGAGTGAACAAAATCTTGTAGAAATAGTTCCTCAAAGAAGAGGGCATCGCAAGACTCGACGATGCAGTGTCGAGAGGGATCCCAGAAGTGCCAAGCCTTGGATTGATGAGAGACACCGACAAATGTGCAAGGACGCCCGCGAGGGGCGAGCTTGCTGCCCTGCTACGGGGCGCCATGGTGGAGAGGACATCCTGGGAGTAGTGCACGAAGACGTCGGCATACGTGTCAGTGACGTCGCAGCCCGCTGCCAGTCGGCGGTGACTGTTTCGGTCTCCCCCATGTGGAGGGAGTTAAACTCCCACAGCAGACGGCTGGTCTCAGCCTCACTGGACAGGCGATGGGGGCGAGTGAGACCGTGCCACGCGGCTACAGGGTATGAGATGCTGCTAGCGATGAAGTCTCCAAGAAAGGGCTCTAGGGCCAGGCGGGAAGCTGGAGGAGTGACACGGACGAGGGCGAAGACGGTGCGACCAGCGTCATACAGGTGGTCGGCCTGGATGGAGTTGTACGGAGTAGTGTGGTATGCCCACAGGCCCTCACCCTGTGTCCAAATGCGGAAGCCGAGCTCCCAACTTCGGAACTACTCGCCGGCCTGAAGCGGCGGGAGCGGCGTCTCAAATTCCTTTTCCCTACAGCCGGCGTCCAGAGTGGGGCCAAGGACGGAGGTCACTGTCTGCCGCTGGCGCTAAGTCTGCTATTGTGCCAGGTAATGCATGGCAGCGGACACACCGGGGCTGGCGTGCCCAGGAGGAATGAACGGCGGCGGAGCACTGGTGGCCGTCTGTAAGGCCAGTGGCTGCAGTGCTGCAAGCTGCTGCATCAAGGCGGCGAGTTGTTGCTGAATGGCAGCTAAGGGATCAGGGGTGTCGGTGACGACGCCTGTTGGCTGCTGCTGGTGGTGGTGCTGCTGCTGTTGCCGCTACTGCTACTGCTGCTGCTGTTGCTACTGTTGCATCTACAATTGTTGATGTTCCTAGTGGTGCTATAGCTACTGTTACTACTGTTACTGCTGCAGCTGTTGCAGCTGCTACTAGAAAAAGGAAGGGTACCCCCCTGGGGGTCCCCCCAACGGTGGATGACCCCTCCCCACTGGGGCTATTAGCCATGGTTTTGGTGCTCCCTCTCTTTGTCTTTTTCGTTTTTTTGTACTGCTGATGTCAGCAATGACGTCAGCATAGGACGACTGGCATCAATAGCTGCTGTGGCGTAATCAGCTGCTGCTATTGCTATAAAGTTTCTTCCCCACCCTTCTTCCTTTTTTTGTTGATGACGTCAGTAGTGACATCAGAGGCTAGATTTTGATGTCAGTAGTGGCTGTTGTCAGGGCCGCTATTGCGCAGCTACTTTTGTTGATGCCGCTACGACTGCTCTTGCTGCCGCTGCCACTGCTTGCCATTGCTGATTTGTTGCTACTGCTACTCCTCTTCTTGTTGCTACTGCTGCTGCAGCTTTTTCTGCTGCTGTTGCGGTTGCTGTGACGGCAGTAACTACTGTTGCTGTTGCTGTCGCAGAAGCTACTACTGCTACTGCTACAACTGCTACTGCTACAACTGCTGTTGCTGCTGCTGTTGCTGATGTTGTTGTTACCGCTGTTGTTGCATGCTGCTACGGCTGCTGTGGCTGTTGCAGCAGCTATGGAAGCTGCTGCTGGGGTGGGGGAAATTTTTTTGTTTGTCTCCTTTTTTTTTCCTTTTCGTCTGGCACAGCGAGCCTCGCTACTCGCAGTGGGCAGCGGGCTACGAGCAGCGAGTTTGCTGCTCGCTGCCAGCACTTCACTGTTCGCAGCGAGCAGCGGGCTCACTACTTGCAGCCCGCCGCTCCCGGTGAGCTACGGGCTGCGAGCAGTAGCTGCTACTGCTCGCTGCTAGTGCTGCTACAGCCGGCTGCAAATCTTGCTTGCTGCTACTTGCTGCTGTAGCTGCTGCTGCTGCTGCTCACTACTGCTGCTACTGCTCGCTGTCGTTGCTACTGCTGCTGCGAGCTACTACTGCTGGTTGCTGCTGCTGCTGCGAGCTACTACTGCTGGTTGCCGCTGCTGCTTGTTGCTGCGGGCTACTCCTACTGCTACGAGCTGCTATTGTTGCCCGCTGTTGCTGCTGCTGCTGCTGCGAGCTGCTGCTACTGCCGGCTGCTGCTGTTGCACGCAGCTTCTCCTAGCTGCAGCTGCCACTGCTCGCTATAGTTGCCTGTTGCTGTTGCTACTACAGGTTGCTGCTGCTACAGGCCGCTGCTGTTGCTCGCTGGTGCCGGTCACTACACCTGGGTGACGTTGCCACGTGTGTCGTCGTCCGCAAGTGTCGAACGCGGCCTGCCGCTCACCTCCTCGCGTCACGCGTCGGGGTCTGTTCTGCCGGAAAGAGACCGGCAGCATTTCCCCTGGCCCAGTGGCCGTGGGAAAAAAATCTGACGCCGCCACCAGGCGGGTCAATGCTGCCGGAAAAAAATCCGGCAGCATTTCCCCTGCACTGGCGCGTATGGGATCTGCCGGCGTTGTCTGGCACCTGTACGCTAGACTTCTGCTGTTACTGCTACGCTCTGGCTCTGATACCAAAATTGAAAACTAGGCAGCATGTTGGGGCAGCAGCGTTGTTGATGCAGCGTGCGGTCTTCCACGCTCGTTGCTTAAGTCTGCTCCCCCCTCAGTATGCTGCTGTAGAGACAAAGTCTGGAAGCTCTAGGCTTGTTACTCATAAATGTGCGCGCCAGTGTTAGCCCCAAAAAGCAGTTGAAAACTGATAGTGACTAGAGCACAAATGCTTCGGTGCCCATCGTTTCGCTCCTTATATCCGCGGTGCCCATAGTCGAAAACGAGATGACATCGGTGTCCAAAGTCGGAAACGAAGTGACGGCGGTGCCCATAGTCGAAAACGAGATGACATCGGTGTCCAAAGTCGGAAACGAAGTGACGGCGGTGCCCATAGTCGAAAACGAGATGACATCGGTGTCCAAAGTCGGAAACGAAGTGACGGCGGTGCCCATAGTCGAAAACGAGATGACATCGATGCCCATGAGTTTCAGGGAGCGTGCGAAAACTGAATATTATGCGATGACAACTGTGTCCAGGATTCGCTCGAGGTATTCAATCGTCTTCGACTTGCATGTCGTAAACAAACCTCGAATGTGGACAGCCTGTCTTGGCAGCCGATGGTTCGTTTTGTCGTGTTCCGTTCTGCGGCAGGGAGTTCGTACAACATCGACTCATGCATGTGGACAGATTCTGGTGCGCTGTAGCAGACGTTTGCGCGTCGCTCGGAGTAGGTCTTTTTTATCGCCAATGAATGCTCGCCGAAAGGACACTGCCAGGTGCAATGACATATGGTCCACGGTGGAATTTGCTGACGCCGTGCGCACCTGAACCCGATGTCGGCGGCAGGTGCCGATGTCTACTCACGATGACGCAAACAGGTTCATCAAGTGACCCGCTTTTTGTACCGGTTCGCACGATGAACCGGTCCTTTGCCGTGCATTGAAGGTGCTTCCCCGATAGTAAAATGCGCTCTGTTTACTGCTAGTACCGAAGTTTGACGACCACGTTCGCAGGTCATGGACAACGACGCCCGTCCAAATGGCCTGGCACATCAGGGATGGGGTACTCCCTTGGAGGATCCTGTGGCCGTACACCAGGCATGGGTGGCATTGAAGGAGGCGTGGGACCGCTATGTCGCACGCAACGCAAGGTTGGGCTACATTGTACCACCATGGGTCGAGACTCCTGTTTCTCCGTACCATATGGCCTGGGTTTTGGGAGTGCCCATGCCAAGTAGCAGGCCGCTCAACTGTCCCGACCCATGGGAGCCGTGGATATGGTCGGAGCCACCGAGTCCGTAGTGGGCACACCATGCTAGTGACATTGACAACATTGGGTATGGCAGATTTATTTGTTGGAGAATTCTGGGCACCCGAGAATTATTTCAATGACAGTCGTGGGCATGCGAGGTATTTTCCATTGACGACAATGGGTATGCCAGTATTATTCCGCATGTACAATGGGCATAGCAGATATATAAAACAGACAGATGTGGGTACATAACACATTTTCACCCAAAAATAATGGGCACGTTGTGCTCATGTGAAGTACATTTGAGGGCATAAAGTTCTACTTTCATTGTCAACGTATGGCACAGGCGTAATAAAGTATGGGCTCAATTGTCTTAATATTCAAAGTATAATGGGCATGGATGTCTTTTTCTTTTCCAAAGTATGGACATAATTGAATTATTTCACGGAGAAACGTGGGCATGAAAGTAATAATGAAGGAGGTACTACCCAGTCCACGCTGGATCTAACCACTTAGGATCCAGTACACTGCACAGCCATAGCCAGGTGCACAAGTCACAACCACAACCCTGACGTCCCTGACATCCCAGTGCATCATAGAAGATGTCCTCATCGGTATGAACAGTGTGGACAGTGTCGTCTCCTCCCTCGTACAAGACATCGTCCCTTTCACTCTCCTCTGCCTCTGCTACACTTGTGTAGGCATCCAGTTGACATGTGTCGTTGTGTGTCGCTGGACAGTGGCACATTGGCACATATCTTGTTGTTCTTGGCGGCAAAAGATAGAAATACAGTTTCTGGCACATTAGTTTTGCACCAACTCCCATGAGGAAGATGATAGTGAAGTCTGCTTGTTCACATGAACTCATCTTCTGGTTCTTTGAAACAACTGACGCAAAGAGAACGAAATGAACTTGTTCATAGTACATATGTACACTACGGAACTCCTTCAGGGACATCCACTGCATATCATTTTAAGGTCACTAATGTGCACTAAAATTACAGAACACCATTATGCATTACTACATCAAGGCAACAAAGGGCACTTGGAGACACAAAAAATGGGAATTGATTTCAATGATGGCATTTTTTTGGCAATGGACATATGGAATTCAGTGACTAGCAACTGTTCAGTACAGCACATGCTCACTGCTCCATGCAGTAACAAGTCCAACAATTGTCCCAACACATGTACCATCCCAGAGTAAAGTGCAAGGAAACACTACTCTAAGGCAGAGGTGCAATCAGGGGCCACTTGTAATCTGGCCTGCACCTCCCTGGTCCCGAACGGTGCTACGTCGGCTCTGCAAATGATACACAAGGGTATGAGTTAGTAAGTGGAATAGGAACATGAGTGAAAGGATGGAGAACAGTTAGCGTGAATAAGCATGAACAAACTTACCAGAGGCCCAAGGAACGCGTGATGCTATCCACCTCCGCGTGGAAAGCCATCCACAGCTCTTCACGGTTCTCAGCATCATCACGGTCCCCCTGTTCATCGTCACTGGACACTGCCACGGGGTCAACCACCTCCTGCCCCCCCTCCCCCCCTCATCTTCCTCGTCTTCATCCCCCTCCTGACCCCCCTCCGAGTCATCTGTTTGTCCCTCCTGCACACCATCCCTGCCCTCCTCTTCCTCCTCCTCCTCCCCCTGCTCCTCTTCCTCCTCCCCCTCCTCCTCTGATTCCTCGTCTGACTCTCCCTCCTCCTCAGCAGGGGATGCATCATCAGCCTCGTCCCCGGAGTACCCCATGGCGTCCACGTTTGACCTGCAGGACGCTCTCATGCGGCGCTCAGCGTCCAGCTCTGCCACGCGGGCTGCGGCCATCTGTTCTGGTGTCGGCGCCTCCATGTTTGGGCATGCACGCCGGACGTGGCCCATCTNGTAGGCCACGGGGTTGAGTGCATTCTCGAGCAAGAGACTGCACACGTGTGGGCATGGCACACCGTATTCACGCCACCTGCCGCACGTGCACTCCTTGGTGTTGATGTTGACGTCTCGTGGAGTGCCGTTCGCCCGCACTGCAGTGCCGCTCGTCCATGGTCCGGCCTCGTCCCCGTCCAAGTCCAGGTTGTACGTGCGGCTCCTGTCGCAGTTGTTTTTCACCTTCAGGTACAAAGCCGGCGCCACGTTGTCCACAGCGTCGTGAGCCATCCTGCGACGGATGTGCCACAGCCTCTGCACAAAAACGTGGAGGTTGACAAAACAGAAGTACGGGTACATCTTTCGCAAATCCACGAGCTTCCCGTTCAGGGACTCCATGGCGTTGCTCGTGGTGTGCCCGCCACGCGGCACTGGGCAGTACAGTCGGCTCCAGCGCTCCTTGGGGATGCCGGGCTCGTCGTTTCCACCCAGCAGGTAGTCCACAGCCCGTGGTGCTTGTCGGCGCATCTCGGCCAAGCATGCATCCCAGTCCTCCTGTGTTGTGACGTGCACGAGATTCCAGAACAAGGACCCCGACCGGCCCTGGCAGCGGGACTGCACATTGCGCATCAGATGCCACGCGCAATAGGTATGCGTAACACCCGCTAGTTTGGACTCCACTGCATTGGCCAATCTTTTCTCACGGTCTGAGATGATCGTTGTTCCCTGCAGTGCTGCAGACGGGTAGGCCGCTGCCACCAGCTCACAGAACCACGTCCAGTTGCGCTCCTCCTCTCCTGAAACAAGGGCATACGCCGCGGGCATGGCGTTGTCGTTGGCGTCGAAGAACTGCATGATCAGCAGTACCTGCTTGTGACCATTCTTGAGGTGCATTCCATCCATGACGATGACTCGGCGCGAGTACTCAAAACCCTTGCGGCAGGCACCGGGTGCGACGAAAACACGGTCGAACGCGCCAGTGCTTGGGTCCTTCTCAGCTTTCGCGATGGCCAGCGGGTCCACCTTCAATAGCTGCGCAAATGAACACACGGGATTAGACACCAAGTAGGAAGGAAACGGTGCGGATAAAAAGTGTAAACGACAACAACACCTTGCGGACGTACCTCGGCCACGTAACCAGGAAACATGCTCCATGACTCAGACTTCTTGCCGTACATCTTCTCCAGGCACGCCTTTTTCGCGCGGTGCAAGGTGGTGTAGGGTATCTTAGTGTTGCTGACATTCGTCACGACCGCCTGCAGTGCCTTTGCAGACGCGGAAGGGTCCTTGGCGAGGGTGCCTTCAATGTGCCGGACCACCCACCGCGTGGAGCGCACTGGGTTGCCCCGGGAGACTCGAGGATCACAGAGGTGGCCGTCTGTGAAGGACGTGATGTTGTAAGCACCGGACTTTTTGCTATACCCCGCACGTACAACCCCCGGGCACTTCTTGGTGGCGTACTGCTTGCACCGCACCACAAAACGCGTGGGGTCGCTTTTGAGCCACCTGAGGGACATGCGGTTTAACACCGCATATTCTTCCACGGCAGCCTTGCACGCTGCCATAGTGTCGAAGGAAGAGCCGCCTGAGAAGTCGACGTCTGCTTTCCGCTTCCTTCTGGTTGCAGGGTCGGGTTTCGGCTTCGCGATGTTATCGGACACAGTCTTCGCCATGGCGTCGGCTGCCCGTGCCTCATCGTCGGAGCCGAGGGGCAGGCCCTTGGTAGAGTGCACACGACCACCTACACGCGACATCCGCAGTGGACCCTGATTTTCGCGGCGTGCAGCCCCGTCCGCTGTTGTGCGGGCTGCATCCTCGTCGTCGTGAGAAGTCTGTTGCGTCAAGCAAGGTTCGTCAGTGTCGTCGAGGTCGCAGTCGTCTGGTGGGAACCACGAAGACGTGATAGGTCCACCACGTCTCTGGTACGTGTTCTCCGCCATCACACGGCAACATGGGCATGCAGTGCATAAAACATGGCTGTAAATAACGTCCGTGCCCGCAATCGTCTCCCATGTGCGGTGCATGAGGCCATTGTGAGGGCGTGCAACAGCATCGACGACGGACTGCACCGCAATGGCCAGCAATCCGACACCCCCCGACGACGCGCAAGCCTGGGACCAAGAAAAGTAATTTTCAGGCTTACGTCTGAGAAACAGCCGAGTGAATCGCATGGACCACCTCAGTGATGGGCGGGGCATTGCGACGCGGGAGATCGGTGGAACGTCCAACGCGACAGGCTGTCAATACGTGGAAGGAATCCGCTGCATGACTAGGACGCGTTTCCGATGGTCGTATTTGCGAACCGGGAAACTTCAACGAACCGTTCATCTACACAATACCATGACGCAATCAGGCATACCGTGACCAGGTTTTACGTACAAGCGGAATCCGTGCGACATTATGTGAACACACCCATGAATAAAGCTCGGGAGCAGTGTCAAACCATGTTCATCGGTTTTCATATTACTATTACGGCCGCCGACGAAACGGCACAAAGTCGTGCGATAATCCACGTTTAAATGAAAGACTAATTTGTTGAAACCATGAAATATATACCAATCGTGCCCATGACGAGCAATAACCGGGGGCACAGTTGTCATGTCGGTTTTCACTATGGGCACTGATGTCATTTCGGTTTTGACTATGGACACCACAGTCACTTCGTTTCCGACTATGGGCACCATTGTCGGTTCGTTTTTTACTATGGGCACCGAAGCTTTATCTGGCGAAACGATGGGTATATAACTACTCCGTCCTAGTGACTAATTAGGAATGAAGAATGAGCAACAATGGGAGACCCCTCCAAGTTCTAGCTACCCCCCACTAGTGTAGAACTTGTTACTCAGCTAGCCAGCCAATCAGAAAATAGTCTTAGACCTATTTTCTGGCAGGCAGGGTTTTCTCGGTGAGCCCTGCCAGACGCCCGACAGCCCAAAACCTGGGCGTCGTCCGTTTTGCCTGAAAACTGGACCATACCATAATACTGACGTTGCGAACGCAGTCGTGCGGTCAGAATCAACAAAGAGTTATGGCTGCCCGAACCCAGGCAGTGCCTACGACGGTCCAGGATGCCAAACAGTGCCACGCAGCACGAAACATGGACCCTAGGCAGAGCATAATGCTGCAGATGTAAGAACCAACGGTGAGTGCATGCAGACAGCATCTGCGGTGGCAATGATCGTCGGCGGCCCGACCGTCGAGGAGGCCTGCCGATAGAGCTGAGCACGTCGCCGGAGGGAGGAGGCTCCAGCAAACTGCGAGTAGGCCTTGGCGTGCGTCGGCTCCACCGGACGACACTCCAGCAGCGACGAGTTGTGCAGTCAGTCATCTGCACGCCGATGTACACAAGCCGGGAGGACACAACAGAGCACAATGAGATATGCGCAAAAACCAACATCCGGCTCAACATTTTGCATCTCCACATTCAAGCAGTGCCGTGTTTGGACGATTGTGCGAAGAGCAATGGCCAAAACGGAGGTTTTTGGCCGGTTTGAGGACAAACTAACCCTGTTGCATGCATCATCCCCGTGCGCTGCGGAAGGCATTGATGTTGTGTGCCTGTCAATTTTCGTCTCTCTGCATTACTAAGCTATTGGAGGTTGTAAGACTTTGAGCATCTGCCCGCCTCAACCTTTGTTGTCCCTTGCAAATGTTTGCTAATGAGTGAGTCAGCTCAGCAACAGCAAGGCTTGGAAGCCTCCTAGCATTATTCCATGTATCGAGAAAAAGTATGGGGCAGCAAGAAAGGGACAGTATGCCAAAATGTACCTGGTGCAAAGTAGCAACTACTGTGCAACTGTACTTGGGTAGATGATCATGTAATTGTTTCTTACACAGTTTAGTGACTACACTACAAAATCTACATGTGCAGCGACACAGGACATTGGTTTCAAAGATCCCTGTTATGTTTTCCCCACCCCATCAAGGTAGGACAGAAATTGCAGGTAATACTATGTTAGAATCGCCAGAATTGAGTTGGTTCCCATTTAGCAGACCTACTTATACATCACTTTTGTATCACAATGCGCAGTTCATCGTATCCAATTTGGCAGGAGGCTTGGCTGAGAGAGGAACTGACAGTTGACCACATTTTTCCGCATTGCGTTTTCACCAACTCTTGCAACCCCAACCTGGCAGGTAAAGCTTCCTGTTGAGACTTCTTTTCGAGTACTTTCGCATCATCGTGTGCCCGATTTCCATGAGGACTCAAGCACCACTCGCTCTCAAAATCTATAAGGCTATGCCAAATGGGGCCACAGCCGGCTCTACCTAAAGCCTCAATTGAGAAGGAAGCTCGACAACCTGGGCAGGAACCCTTCGCCAGCCCATCCTTCCAGGTGACAGTCCACAAAACATGCCACTTAACTGGAGCCTATTTCTTGCTGGCATCCTCGTACTCAGCCTCGCTGGAGCTGGAGCTGCCGCCAGAGGAAGACGAAGAGGAAGAGTCGCCGGAGGAGGACGATGAGGAGGAGCTGCTGCCTGATTGCCTCGACAACGTCTCACCGATCTTGAGCGAAGCCTGGCGTGCCGCGTTCACCTTCTCCTTGATGGCCTCCACATCCTCCCCTTCCATGGCCTTGCGCAGGTCGTCGATGGCCGTCTTCGCCGACTCCACAACATCCTGCCACAGTCATAGGCAGAACACCAAGTGAAAGGAACGTCAAGCACAGTGGCAAAGCGTGCGAGCCGAACAAAAACGATTGCAGACAATCCGTCCTCCATGAACAACGCTCAGTGACAACATTGTCACCAACAGTCTCCCCCC
>SZWC01003394.1:175633-191131 GCA_023375785.1 Penium margaritaceum
GGGGGGGGGTGGGGGGTGGGTACCGTTTGCGGAGCCAGAGGGAGATCTTTCACCAGAAGCGCGGCTGCTGATGGTGAGGAGGAGGCAGGCGCGTGGAAGGACCTCAGCCCGAGGCCACCGCCCGCTCTGAACAGCGAACGCGCTGCGGCGCGACATGACGCCATGGCACACGGAATCGGCGGCAGCAGGAGCGGCAGTGGTGGCGTCGGTGCCGGAGGAGGTCACGTCGTCGCGGAGCCGGATCTCGCCGAAAGATCTGCAGCGCGGGTCGCCGCCCCGGTGTGCGCACAGCGATTCAAGCGGAAAGACGACCAGCTGCAAGAATCCCAGGGCAGGGATGCTACGCACTCCGCAGGTTGGATGCGTCCCTTGGGAAAGCGAAAGAATGACACGGCAAAGGGACAGCTACAAGATGGCAGGAAGGTCCTGGCTCTGGTCGATGGCCCGCCCATGCCCGTGGCGGCGCCTCCAACCGTGAAGCATCCCCGGAGTCCGGGCTGGAGTCGGGTCCCGTTTGCACATGGATGCGAGATTTTCACCCCGCGGCGTTAACTGGAAAGGCGCACGACTTTGCCCCCTGAATCGGAGTACGGCCTTTCTCTCGGACAGCCGTGTCTTGCTGTGGCGCTTGAGGACAGATTCATGCATCGCCGATGTCCGGCAGGTTCGAGCACTTCTGAATAGTTTCGAGATGCCTCATTCGACGATACGATCTTCCTGCGACACTGTTCCACGAGATGTGAGAGCATGGCTGATAGTTCGCATTAGCAAATTCACCTCGTGTGGAGTGTCCGGCTTCTTGTGGGTAGACAAAAGCATCGAAAACCGAATGGGTCGACAACAATCATCAGCCATCTCTGATACAGAAGATTATGGAACGTCAAAAGGAACAACCAAACATTTCGCGTTACGGTTCCTTCGAGAGGGACGGAAACACACGCCTGCGGTACTCCCGCGCTGTTCGACCGCTGCTGGGTCCGAGTTGCGGCGGCCACACGCCAGCGTCTGCTGCAATACCGTGCTCCTTGTCGCACGCGCCTTCTAGAAGGGAGAGCAATAAATCGCCACGACAGCTCTTCGCCGTCGGCGGAGTTCGGCAGACACTTTGCGCGAGAGATTCCGACGGCCTCGCCAAAACTGCATGAGCTGCGTGGCAAGCAGGGGACTGGGCAAGAAAAAGATATTTCCCTACCTTTTCTCTATAAAGTCGACAACGTACTCTCAGTTATGGTTTTGGCTCATGGGCCACAGGGGCAGAGGGGCTCCCTCTGCAACCCAAAGAGCCAGCTCAAAGAATCAGCCCGGCCACATATCGTTCAAAGTCTTAGGGCTTCAAATGAGCCACGATAAAGAATGGAACACGTTAACACGTTTACACATTACACGTTTTAAAATCGTCTTTTTGGAATCCTTCTTGAAGTTACCTCTCATGGACTTTGGTTCCACCCACAACTGTTTGAGTTCCTCCAAATGTGACAAGTTGATGCTAACCGTGAGAGACGCTAATAGAGCCATTTCTACTAGAGGCAACTTCTGGGTTGTGAACCTTCAAGAGAGCTCCTATGGATGCATACCTTGAATGAGAGTAATGTCGATCTATCTCTCTTCCTCTGGTGAACAACTGATCATTGCATCGCCATCCTTGTATGTTTTCACTACATCTCGGATGCGTCTCCATTGATGGAGGTCGTGAAGGAGGCTAATGCATGTAGGCTATCAAACTAGGCGAGTAGTAGTAGCTTGGGTAGCATGTAGTGCATATTATGCATGGGACGAGCAAATGCCATGGTTTTGCCACGGAAGTTGGAAGCAACACAACGAGTCACAAGACAGTAAGGTGTTGGGTGTCACATGGCATGAATTAGTGAGCAGGCAAGCTACGGGATCGCTGTCGCTCGCTGCCCTGCAGTGTGGTGGACACAAACCCAACCTACTTTGGCAAAACCTGCCACGCCTGCCACCGGGAAAGAAATCGGTGGCAATTGGGTTTGAGAGAGCACCCGGTTATCCACCAAGAATTCAAACCATCATAAATCACAAACCTGTGGAAGGAACACAATGAGAACCAATGTTGGCGAAGCCCCTTGACCATTTGCGATGGGGTTGCCTCGTCGTAAAGTCACGTGCACGTGCGATGGAGCTTCCAAATGGCAATGTCTCCCTATGGTCAGTCACCTGCACTAGTGCAGTGCGTGTGCAACGAGGCCAGAGGTTAGTACGTGTCATTGACACATGATCAACAAGGCAGTCCTATGGACTTTGTGCAAGAAGAAGGACCCGGTCCTATAGCCACATTCCTTCGGATAGATATCGTGCATGGTCGCTAGGAAAATACACTCCTCCTTCGTGATGTGGCATAGCAATTTTTTTACTTCGGTGAAGTTACCACAACCCCCACGCCCATTAAACATGACTTGTAGGATGCCCTTGATGTGGATGAACTAGCACGGTTGTGGAGATTGTGGACATAAAACCTTGTACATGCACCTCTTTGGTTATCCCATGTACTTGGCCACAATCACTTGTCTTGCCATTGCTTTTTTGTCAACCTCCTTGCGCTTTTTTTTTAGTGTCATTGGGCGAAAATCCACAATGAGATAGTACGAGTAGTGTGGTACATGGTCTCCACACTATGCCTAGGGATATGTCCTATTGGTAGTGCTCGTTGGTGGTTGATGACTTTGCGCACATAGACTGGATCTATAATCCCGATGGGCAAAGTCATACAGGTAGTGTACTTCCGTTGGAAAGCACCGCGACAGTGGGAAGCAAGGTTGCATTGAGCATAACTCGTCAAGAGTAAAATACGTCGGAATGGGAGCCTAGGCTGGTGAGGTAATGTAGCTATGGCAGTTGCTTTGTAAGTTGCATCAATATGTGCCCTCCATCGTTATGCTTCGTGAGAACCAGAGTGCTCTTGCCATTGGCTAGAGGGAACAAACCATTGACTTGAGGGAATAGACCGTGGTCAGTCCACAAAAGAAATCCGACAATGTGTAAAAAATACAAACCACCCTATCATGTTCCGAGCACAAAAATGTTTTGGTCCCTTTAGCCGATGGGAATAAAACTCCGGTTATGATAGCGTGGTATGGTGGGAGGCACAACCTGACGAGAACTGTGCGAGGTGGCCCGCAACAAAGGCAATGTTGGGACGAGTGGTCATGGCCGAGTATACGAGAGAGCCAATGAGCTATAGAGTTAGGGTCATTTCCATAGTCTCCCCCAGCTGTGCTACGTCATCCACCTTTTGGGCATCCTTTCCATTCGATGTGATGGCCATGGAGGCTGTGGGAACTTCATCGTGGAGGTTAGCAAAACACTCTTTCACAATGCGAGCGTAGCGTTCCCAGTCAAGCAAGAGTGTTAGTTCCTGGCGGTCATGCATGACCTCCATTAAAATGGATATATCTGCAAGACCAAGCATTTTCTTTCTGTAGACAGCCTAGAGGAGTTCCTTGGACTCCTTCACGGCCTTCATCGAGGAGAGGTGATTGAGAGGTAGTCAATATTGACCAAGATAGCAATGAAGTACTTGGTTGTTTACTAAAGAGGACGGGTAGATCGACGCCACTTCCACATAGCCCACGGTTGCGAGTGTGCAAGTGATCTCCTGGTTCTGGTACAATGGCGATTGTTGAAGGTTGGATAAGGTTTTGCGCAAGCACCAGACCTTGTAATCAACCTCGAACCTCGATGGCTACACCATGTAGATATCAGACTACAGAGAGCCTCAGAGGATGGCATTACTCACATCCATCCGATGTATCTCTCGACCATGCTCTCACGATGCTAAAGAGTACGCAAGCCATGGTCGTGTAATCAACAGGAGCAAAGGTGTTTTTGAAGTCATCATCCTCGACCAGTGAAAAATCCTTGGCCATAAGACGAACCTCATAGCCACTCCGGGAACCATCCGGTGTCACTTTGTTTTAAGAGATCTATTTGGCCACTACAACATTATGCTTTAGGAAAAGGTGGATAAGCTTGTAGACACCATGCTCTCGCACGACGCGGGGCTCATGTGTACAGGCTATGTGCCACAACGTTCCATCCTCTGCCGCGAGTGCCTCCTTCGACGTGCCTGGATCAGCCGCTGCTCATGGAGAGTTCCAGGTGGTCACAACACACGTGTATGGCATAATTTGGACCACGACAAGGAAGGTTGTGACATCGCACCCAACAGAGAACAAACGTTCAATCATCATGTGGGTGAACCGGCAAGATGAGTGTACCTTGATATAGTCGTCCCTGTCACTAAGGTGGAGGTCCTTCATTCGAGGAGTACCGATCTCAATGGTGTACGCAGGGCGTCTAGGTGGCGAGATAGCTGGCCGTTGAGCATTAGAAGTTAGTGGTTGGAGAGGACCATCGGACGGAGGGATGCACAAATTTCTCACCAAAGGTTGGAGAGCGGACGACGAGGATATAGATCAGTGGCCATGGGCTCACAGACAAGCATGGAGCTAGCAACAGGCGAGGATGGCGCATGTACATGCACAGGCATAGGAGAGGTAAAAGGCGTTAGGGCAGGCATAGGTATAGAGGGCACTGCAAGTGCATAGACATGCATAGGCTCAGGATAATTTGTAGGCATAGGAGAATGAGAAGTTGCAAGCATAGGGGCAGGCACAAGCGCAGGCAAATTTATAGGGACCGCTGTGAGGACATCTGCAGGTGTGACCACTTACACAGGCAAGGCCACAGGTCCGACTGCCACATTGGCGGAATCGTCATCCGCCGATGACGGAGCGATGCATGGGAAAACCCACATAGACCCATCGATGGACCTAGACTCCCACACCGGCTGGGAATCTACACAAGTGGGAGCATGGTCGGCGGTTAGAGACTGAATGCGTGAGTTCTCGAAAAATGAGAGCCTGAAAGGAAATGTCAGCTCCAAAATTGACGAATTGGTGACAAGCAGGATTCTACAAGCACCATGTCTTTGATCATGGGCAAATTCCCAAAAGGCGCACGTGTGATCTCACGAGGTGACATTGGAGTCTTGCTGGTCCTTATTGTAGCAAACACGAGCCAGCAAATCCCAAGTGCATGCAAGCTGAAGATCGACACAACGGTGGGAAATGATGTGGCAGAGGATTGTGTGGAAGACGGTTCTAGACCGATGTCATGTAGGAGAATTCCTCAGAAGTGAAGGAATCAAAAAGACCACAATCAACGTACATGGTGCGGACCGTCTCCTCCATGGAGAGGTTCCATCGCTAACTCGTCGTTATGCTAGTGTGTGGCGGGGACGGATAGCTGGTGAAAAACACCATGATTTGTAAAAAACACATCCATCTTGTCAAGGAACTCTCCAGCACATCCTGAGTGTGACATATGGAGGGTGTGATGTAACTTCTGATCAATCTTGACCAGCCCCAAGCAAACCGCCAGAGTGGCAGTGCTCTTGCAACGAAGGATGTAGACCCACAACATCCGAGTGATGTCAACCGTTAGCGTGAGGATGTATCAACCATGATCAGCTAAGAATTCAATAGGGAGAGGTCCAAGAAAGTAAGTGTGAACCAGCTCCAACGGGTGTTGGGTCCAGGAAAGAATTTTGATAGGCGCAACGATGCTTCTTTCTATATGCGCATGAGAAACAACCTGTCTTTGGTTCCTTCTCAAAAAGAGCCTCGTCAAGATCAAGGGGGATCTCTGTGTAGATGAGCTTGGGCATTTTGTTTGTATTCACATGAAATTGACGGCAGTAGAACAAGTGTTGGTGCTAAGCTAAGAGCTCACCAGTGACAAGAGAGGACGAGGAAGAGGGGACAAAGGAAGCAATATTGGTGTCACGGTAAAAGCCATCCACGGTAGACACACGAAGCACATCAGCACGAGTGTAAATAGCATACACTCTGGCGAAGTCAGTGGAGTGCTCAATAGTAAGACCCATCCTTGTTTAGGCAAAAGTCCAGAGCTATCTAAGCTCAAGAGCAAACATAAAGAGCACACGATAAAATACATATGGGGTCAACAGGACCATCAAAGTACACAATCCGAACACCTTGGACAGTTACTGACTCACCGGACCCCATGCAAAAAGATTGAACATATGCAACAGGTTCAAGGATGACAAAGTGAGCGTGATGACATGTCATATGACGAGTGGCACCAAAATCAATGATCCAGTTGGCACTCGTCACATGACCTGTCGCCGTTGCCAAGCAACATGCTATGAAGCACTTCGCCTCTATTGGATTTTTAGTTGAGGACTCCAAAGAAAGATGCATAGCACGAGCATGTGACTTATCAAGCCAGGCATTGGTGTCAAGCCCATCATCTCCCTCGTAAAGCAATAATTTATCCTCCTCCCAAACATCATCACGAAACAATAAAAAAACACAATGAGCTGACTTTGGACCCTCGGTTGTATCAACACACTTGTACGTTCCTATTTGCAAAATTCTTGCAACTGGCGTAGCTTCATTATGGTGTCATCTTAATGATCCTGGTCACTATCATTTCCCAATGACAATGATGCCATACCTGCTGTCGTGGTTGCTACATGACAGCATCAGAGACTGTCCGCTGTGCGTGTGCCACCTAGATTCTACGTTTGGATCCTCCTCTAGTCAAGGGGCTGCTCACATGCCGCACAACTACGGATGCCCCCAGATTCATAGCAGTGAACCACCGACCAATTCCACTGTTCACCGACGTCGCCTGCTTATCCCCCCTTTTCTCCTTCTTTCCCTGAGTTTCTACGACAACATCTTGGATCTGGCCAGTCTGGGGAGATGGAGAGGAGGCAGGTGTTAAACAAAATAGGTCACCATTTACTCTCATGTATGGTCCCGAGACACAAGTACTCACTCACACCCTAACTTCACTGGGGAAACTTGTGCCCTTTTGGGAGGGGGTAGATCTTTGAGATGAATAAAATGTTATTGTGTTCATACTGTTTTAGCCTGTTCCAAGTTTACATGTGGATAAAACATTGTCGCTCTGTACTAGTGGCCTTTGCTCAATGTGGTTCCACCAATGTTGACAACCTCGTCCTTGATGTTCCATCTATACAACTCATATTTCATTCAAAGATACTCAACTTCCTAAATTTAGATATAGATATATTTATCTTTCTGTACATCTCTTTGCCATCCCCTCCCTCCCTCTCACAAGCACACATGATCTAAATCTGTCTCATTCTCCCTGTTCATTTCTCTTCCTACCTATTACCTTCATGCTTGTATTCCCAACCCCTTCCTTGAATTGCATACCATTTGTTTCTACACAAATGTCTACTACCCCCACCTCACTATCAAACACGACTATTACCTTCTCCTCCGCTGTTGGATAAGGTCTATCAAAGAGTGTTTGCGTTTCCCTTTTTACTCCTCGCTTGAGCTCGTCACTATTACTTTAAGTGAGTTTGTGCATGAATGATCATACACCGTCCTCCTCTGCTTCCACCTTTCATGTACTTTTATTTCTCTCCCCCCTCTATCCCTCTCATTCTCCTCTCTCTCTCTCTCTCTCTCTCTCTCTCTCTCTCTCTCTCTCTCTCTCTCTCTCTCTCTCTCTCTCTCTCTCTCTCTCTCTCTCTCTCTCTCTCTCTCTCACGCACGCAGTGCGCTCTCACGTGTTTAGAATTGTTCCTCATGCAGCGTCTTATTTCTTCCTTCATTTCTTTCTTTCTTGGATGAGATAGTTCGAATCTCCATCAAAGATGTGTGATTCTCATCGGCCTGTCATTTAAAAAAAAACCAACCATCCGTCAAGCATTTGCCGAAAAAACAATGAGCCACCCACAACGTTGGACAAAAGCAACCACTCACACATAGCACTCTCACTAATCAACGACTACTATTACGTGTGTTGTATTACTTGTCCCTTGGTTACCTTGTTGCATATTGTTAGGCAAACACGGATTTTAAAGTAGTTTCCCATTGTCCTTGTAGTTGTCGAATGCATATGTCCCCGTGTGACTTACTTCATTGTGCCTTAGTTTTGTACAATAAAAGTTCGCAAGACATTCCAAGGTACATGAACAGGGGAGCTTTGGTGTATACCAAACCATGCAGTCGTTAATTGTTTCATGAAACTTCTAGGATGCCATGGTGATATTCATTAATATCAGTGACAGGTGTACGTGGCACAGACAACCCTGCATGTGCATATGACAGACTGTCAGTTGAACTTGCGTGTGGACCAATACCAAGGTGTCGAAGAGAACTTGGATTGAGGACAAGGATTGGCCACAAACCACAGCCGCACAAGGAGGTAATGGGTCCATGACATGGTGACATGGCGAGAAATGCCATGGACATGACATGCAATGCCTGCAGCTCCGTAACATGTTGACAGGTGGTCGGGTGGGGGCGTTGAGTGCACGGGGGTCTGTCACCTCTCCTCGGCTGCAAACAGATGGTGAACATGCCGGATCATCAAACAGATGAGGTGGAGTGTGGACTTGCCGTTGATGCTTTTCATCAGACGAGGTGAGTCAACATACAGGGCATGAAATTCACCTGTTGCTTGGAAGAAAATACCTTGGTACCCAATCTTCATGATATGGCACCCCAAACTCAGGCGAGTGTTCAAAGGGCAAAGGCTAGTGCCTCCGTCCTAAAAGTGTCCACCCAGTCGGAGCTACTTGCTTGTCAACATCCAGTTTTGTGTACCGTGACACTGCATCCAAGAGTATCTGTGTCCTCATATTTTTTGCCACCTTCTACTCCACACAATACCATCTTTGGTAGTCAGGGAGCTTTGTCCGCACTGTCTCAATACTGAATGCCTCGTCTGTATGAGCAGGTACGCTGGCTACCACGGCTATTTCTCTTTTAGCACCCTCGGATCCATGGCAGCGCAACCTTGGTCAGTAGGTCAGCCCAAAATCTGCAGGGTGGTGACCCTCTACCCAACCAGTTGTACAGCCCACCCCAGCACCCGGTGCACAACCTATCTTGGCACACGCTACACAACCCTGGAACCCACTGCACAACGTACACCAGCACATGCTGCATAGCCTACCCGGCACCCGCTGCACAGTTAAACCCTGCATCCGCTACACGAAGTACTCCAGCACCCACTACAAAACCTGCTACATAGACCACTAAAGCACCAGCTACTGCACAAAACCAGGCTCATACTTGCCCTGTTCTTGCAACCACACAGCCTTGCCAGACTCCTGTTGCAGGGGCTCGACCGACACACACCACTCCACGCGACCTGCCTCTTATGTGTTCTCCCGATATGCAACCCTTTGTGCAGCACTACCCGGTGGTCTCTTATCTGCGCAACCAAACTATCACTCGACCTCTCATTGCCTTAGCTGGTACACAGCATTTTCCAGTTGCCACTGCTACATGAAACCAGACTCTTGTAAGACCGGCAGCACCTCAACCGGCTCTCGAGGCTGGGAACCCGTCGAATTTGCTACACCTTTGAGTCCTGGTGATGTCCACATGCCACCCACTGGAGAAAAGCCACCACCCCCGTCACAGAACGCACTTGTCTTCGACTCAGGCTTCACCTGAGTCAAGGACAAGTTGTCTGCTATACTTGTCTTCACATAACACTAATGATCTATTTTTTCTGTTTTGATCAGGAGCGAGAGTATGGTAAGTTGTAAAGGCATTAGGGAGCATATATGACCAATCACCTCACCCCTGAAACCGTGTATCAACAAGTGTATTGGGAAGTGAACATATCAGTGAACATGGACACTTAATAAAAACTAGTACGTAGCACATGTAATCCATTATAAGTAACACCTTATGTGAGGAAATTATGTTTGAGCTCTAGTGACATGAATTGATGTTGGTGATTTCTGATAAATGTTTGCATATAGGAATACACTTTCTGATACACCAATTGGTGAGTGTATGAATTTGGGGTGATTAACCATAACTCTTAGGGAGAGAATAACATGGGGAATTGGCTGCTGCCCAGAGTAGAACGAGACCCCCCTACCCATGTGTCATCAGGAATACACCATGTCCACTGTCCTTGTTCTTCCTCTGGCAATTGGGTTCTTCGTTGTTCTCTGCCAATGTCATGATTAATTTTTATGGTTTTCCACGATGCTGTCATTTGCTTGATGATGCTGCCACTTTCTTCACAGACCTTGTGTCATTAATATTTTCCTTTTGCCCACATGAAATTTGGACTGCTCCCCTGATAGTACCACAAATTAATGGGAGGCCAAAGAGGATGAACTTCTTGAAGGCCAAGAGTTCCACAATATGGCTGTATGTCGGACAACCATCGAGGATTAAGCCATGGCACACCTCTTTTGTCTTTTATGGGTTTGCAGCAAGGCGGGAAACATCGACGTCAGGTGTGTGGATGCGCTAGCAAAGGGATGCCCGTGGAACATCTGTGTTACTATGAGCTCAAAGCTTGAGGGCCGTGAAGTTCTCACATGCAACTCCTGGCCACTACTGCATGCCAACCACTGGGCGGGGCAGTCCGGCACACACAACAATGTGGATTTTCCACAAGATATAAGCACATATGGCTTGGAATCCAGCGTCTTCTTGGGCAGTGCTCTGTGCAATCATGAAGTCTGCGACTGGGATGCAAGTGGCAAACTGCATGTTGTACTGGACACGTTCGTTGGTCCAGGCTCAACTCATGGGGGCAAAGGCAAAGTCATTTTGTTACTTGCTGTATATTTTTCAGGAGGTGGATGTCTCTTTCAAGTTGTTTCTTTCATCGTTTCATTTAATCCGCCACCACCTTGTCATTGATTATCTGACGTGGCTTTCTATTCTTGTAGGTTCAACCTGTGGACCCGACAACACATGCAATGGTAGAGATGGAAAAGTCAGAAAAGTTCAGGTGGAGCTTCGTGGCTCTTGGTACCATGCGCCAGGGATGGGAGTGCTCACGTAGGATTACGACCATGGACATGACCTTTCTAAAAATGGGCAAAATCAAGTTATGCTCATCGAGTTGCTATATTGTTTATGCCAATGATCATGCATGTCCCATAACTTGTGCACCAGTTCCAAGTGAAAACAAGGAGGCATGGACCTGGTTTTATTTTCAGCTAGGCATCGCATTCCTTGCTGCTTCTGCCCCTTGGGTTGTCATCATCTCTGACAGGGAGGTGGGTTTGGAAAAGGCCCTTGCAATGCACACATTCCATGCATACCAACTGTAGAAGAACGTACACGGAACATTTAAGAAGAAGGCGGCCTACTGGGCAGCACAGCATGTTCAGGCTCTAATGCACAAGCAGTTACACCGGCGGCATGCTATCTACAGGTTGTGTACGGTTGCACAGCCAACTGCCTCGTCCTAGGGCCTAATGGTCAAGATGAGATCCCTCTATAGAAATGGAAATTGTACATGTGTCCAGTCCCACGCAGTGGCTACATCATCAGCAACACATTAGAGTCTCTTAATACACACAAAGACGTTGTGCAAGCTATACCCATTGTATTGATTCTTTCAAGTTTACTACTCAGTGCAGATGCTCATGGCAGAGTGTCATGAGAAAATCATGAACTACAATGAGGAAATCACTCCCGCTCCCATGAAGGGACTGCTCCATGACTCAACTGTTGGCAGGGACTACAAAGTGACCACAGGCGGGGCCACACCCTGCCATGGTCCGCGGTCCTACATACCGTACTAGTACTTAAAAGGTGGGGTCATTCTTTAAAAAGTATGAAGACAAAACGAGGTGGGGATAGGGGTATTTGACATGAAGACATATTTTGGGGGACCATTGGACACAAGGAAAAATGTTTCTTGGCCTGGTTTGGGCCTTGAATTTGGCTGTAGGAACTCCCTCTGAAGTGTGGTGTTTCAAGTTTGAAGTTTTTAATGATGCCTACACGAATGCACTGGTGCACATGCAACTCGTCCAAGACCCCCATTCTGACACCTCCAACAACGTTCCGACACCTCCAATCATAATCCAACTCCACCAAGCATGTTCTATCACTTCCAACCATATTCTTTTGCTGGATTCTGGAAGTAAGGCATCGGTATAGTATCAGTATGAAACACGCACCAAGGAATCCATAGAAGATGAAAAAAGACAGGCCTGGTGTCAAACTTGGGAAAAAAACCGAAACAAAAAAGCCAATTTGGGAGAAACCCATAAAAATGAGCAAAGCATTCATTAAAACACCTGTTAGATACTAGTACGGTATGTACGGGGACGATTAGACCTCCGGTGGTCTACTTGTGGCTATAGACGTTGGCGCGAGTCTGGACAACCATGCCAGCATGCATGTGCTATCATCATGGACATTGGCAAAGATCCAAGTGTGCATGTGGATGTCCAGTAAACACACGTGTACAAAAGCCAAACATACTGTAACCCCATGCCATCAATCACAACAGAGGGCATCTGCACTGTGCCAGTTGTTGGGACCAACAAGGACCACGCTCCAGAGGTGGGAGACCCTAGAGTGTCCGCATGGGGCACGAACCACTTCGTACATGCAGCTTTATTTGTCCCAAGTGCAGCCGAAAGGGACACATGACGAAGAAATTCCCCAGACCAGCAGCTCCATGTCGTGACCGGGTAGCAACGCAGCTCCGAGCAGTCCGTGGTGCAGCAGCAGCAGCAGGTACACCACATGGAATGGCAGCACAGAAAATGGTGCAACATCAGGTGGCACAGGAGAAGAAGGAGCAGCAACAGATGACTCAGACCTTGACGAATACAACCTTGAAGCAGAACCACGGGGATCCTCCATAGATGAGGAGGTTGGTGAATTGGTCGAGGATGACTTTGACATAGTGAAGATTCTTTGGGGCACACAAAAGATACGGAACAAGGGGTATTGACACAGGTCGAGCATGATGCAGAAGGTGTGTGATTCATGAACGAGTACGGGGGGCTGGAGGCTGACACATAAGATGAGGCTGAAGAGGAAAGAGAAAGGAAGAAGTGGAGAACTCCCATGGCGTGTTTGGTGTTGACTATCTCAACATTTATGGTAATTTTGTTTTCTTATCTTCCTCTTTCATTTTGCAAAAGTAATTTGTGGACTACGTTCTCATCAATGACCATTTTTCAATGTGCATAACTACAACCTCCAGGCTTTGGGGTAAAATGAGCTTTGCTCATCATTCGTGTAAGAGTTATTACAATCCGTGGGAGTGAAACTAGTAGCCAAGGCACTAGTCGGTTGGAGGGAATCGAACATAGTTGGAGGCCATCCCATATCTCATTCCATGAATCATTCTTATGTGGACAAAGCATCTCCTTGGTCTTTGTACATGTTGGGTGGTTTTTCTATAATGAAGTATATTCTAAACCTTTGTCTTCATTCTCCTTCATCATGTAGGCTCAAATACATGGTTGACATCCTAGTGACACTGAACATCCCACACGTAGCTGGATAAATAGTCAATTTTGTGGCAATTAAATATGTACACATGTGAAATACAACCACAAAACCCGAATTGTATTGATGCATAGGTAATGTAGTGTACTATGCCTCTCCATTTCCTTTTCAAATTCATTGAAAATTGAAATCATACTTGTAAGGGGAACAAAGGCAATGTAGTGTACTCTCTTATTAGCAATGCTCCCAGTGGTGAATTCATCCCCGTGTGCCGTTGGGCCATGCAATAGTGCTTTAAAAGCCCAAGAGGAATAGAGATGTTTTGTGGTGAAGTTGTACTACCAAATTATCTAGAAGTATGTGAGTTGCTACCTTGATTTGATATTGATCCTGAAGACATCATCTATGATGTTGCTCCAAACTTCAACGAAGGGACCGTAGTGAACCAAGAACCCCCCGTTGCACGTGGAGGACATAGCCAGTTACGCCCTGTGTGTGTTTTCATGTACTGGATCCACACATATCCCCTCCCCTGTGTGTAGCAGTGGCTTATAGATGGCATGCCAGGACCATCTGGGGAAGACTAGAGTGTAATATATATTGTTTGATTGTTGATGCTTGTGACACTTGAGAACACATCACATGGTACTACATGTTTGATGATTTTGTATCATGTGGTACAACATACATGAAGGGGACACACTCATGTGGAGGGCATCACAAATGAGATACTTGCATCAATGGTAATATTACTTGGACACATGGTATTTCATTTTTAAGGGAGGTAAGGATGTACGTCAAACCCACGGTGTTTGAATATTAAAACGAGGTCACATTACATCTAGATACCCATGGATCACCAAAAATAATATCAGGGACCACAAGATTCACATCCTAGCACACCAGAGTGGGTCCGGATGGACCCATGGCTGCGGGTGGGGATTGTACCATAATGGACGTCAATGGGACGCCGTAATACTCATGGTCAAGCACATGTTGTATGTTTCGGCAAGAGGTTCTTCCCATTTCTTTGAGACCCATATACGCTTGATCATCATCCACTCCATCCACGCATCATAAAGCTTCATTGGGGGAGGTGGCCGGATGATTACCCCCATGTACCCACTTGTGGTGTATTTGGATCTGATCCCAATGTTTGTGGTGGCGGCAGTGGACGTCTTTTGCATGGCATATGTGGAGGGACAGACATGACTTGGACTGAGATTATGCAGATTGAAATAGAATTGGAGAAACCCAAGGACTTCCTTCTAATTTCTGCACATACAAAGGTTCATGCTTGAAACGGGCCATCAGGTTTTGGCTTCATCTCGTGTCCATTCGGCAACGTAAAATACAGTATGCCAAACATTTCCAGGAAGTATTGCTTTTCATATTAAAGATTAACATCTTCATACGTGTCACCAAAAGCACATGCTCATTAATTTGAAAGAAGTCTTATAACACATGGCGTATTCAATGGCGCACACCTTGTGCCCATCTAATTGGAAATATTTACATACTTAAATCAACATAGAACGTAGTCAACCAATGACTGTGCGGAAAGCAGTCTCGGCACAAGATATGGCATCCAAGCTTTGGCTGATGGTTTGGTGATATGCCGCATGTTCAATTTCTGGGTTTGCTCCGTTAGGATTCAAGTGTGATCAAATAGTGCTGGGCTACGGAGTCGTTCCTTTCCCTTGCTTCTTGGATGATTGATATTTCTTAGCATGTGGGAATATTTTTGCATTCTTGCATTGCATGGATACCTGTAACATTTCACGTGTGTCATTGAAACCTGCGTTGTTTCGTATGCAACATTGATATATGAGCTATGTAGTTCTGAAACTTGGTTTATGTGACTTGCGTCATTCTTCCTTATCCCCGTCTCTCCCTTATTTTCATGTTTTTAATT
Organism: Penium margaritaceum; assembly: GCA_023375785.1. Lineage (NCBI taxonomy): Eukaryota > Viridiplantae > Streptophyta > Zygnematophyceae > Desmidiales > Peniaceae > Penium > Penium margaritaceum. The sequence goes on from SZWC01003394.1 coordinate 190,817, forward strand.
CACCTCCCCTTCTTTCTTCCTTGATCATTTTCCCTCTTCCCTTCTCCCTCTCTCCCTCTCTCTCCCCCTCCCTCCCTCCCTCCCTCCCTCCTCCTTCACTACCTTTTGTACGTATCCTATTATGTACCACTTTCGTTTGTACTCTAATTCTTACACCCTAATCACCTGTCCCACCTCTGAATATTCTCCATGTTTTAACCTCCCTGTATTCCCTTCTTCCTTCACCATATTCCCTGCCCCCTCTCCCTCTCTCTCCCTCATCCCTCCCTCCCTCCCCCCCTCTCTCTCTCTCTCTCTCTCTCTCTCTCTCTCTCT